>JBBMKC010102738.1:0-16616 GCA_037834085.1 Bipalium vagum
TTACGTAATAGGAAAAGAACCAGTAAATCGGTTAATCCGAAAAATCGGATATTACGAATTTTTTTGTGGCAATAGGCAATTCGTAATATCCGGACTAAACTGTATATATATATATATATATATATATAATTTTAGGAGCAACTAGTGATTTTTATTCAGTAGCATGTCATCTTAAAATATTTTTTAGATATGTTTAGAATTTAATTTTATTTTTAGTAATATTTAATAATAGAAGATTCGTCATGATTGACAACTGACCAATCAGAGACGCTAAAATGAACTGCAAAATACTAAGTGTAAGCCAGCGACAATTCATTATTTTTTGCCCAGAAAATTATCCGAAAAACTGTATTTTTTATTGATAATTTTATTTTGCTGTCTGTGGTATCCCCTGACACAGCTTTTAATTAAAGAGTGTGGTTATTGAGACTGCCTGGTAAGTTTGTCGTTTCTGTGTACTGCCGAGCGTTGCAGTTTATTTGATAGTGACTGCCTATTGCAGTTTCATTATTGTAAATAAAAATGGTCATTTTATGTAATAAAAATTTAGTGTTAGCTTTAGTGTTTTTGTTAGGTAGTGAGATAACGAACTCTTTAGGTAAGCCCACCTCAATCTCAGTGTAGGTAAGGTGAGCTGAGCAAGAGTGTTGCCAATATATATATTTATTAAAGATTTTTATAGCATTGTAGATCTATTTGTGTTATTATAATTACTACTACTGTATGATATACTAATAAAAATTTTTCATATTTTTCATATACTTAAGTGAACAATTAAAAGCAGAAAACCGTAAAATAATTATATACAAAAATTGCATAAAATCAACTAAAAAGTTACAAAACTATTTAGTTCAACTAAAAATAAACGAAAGAAGTTTTCATGTATTATATATAATATATTTATTACATCGTTTTTAATACCAGAAGATTAAATAGTTCAAATCACAATTATACATACTGCTATAATGTATAAAAATTAATTCAATATGTAAGATTGATTTTATTATTTAATCATTTATTATAATTAATATTGATTAATAACATTAGTATTGATAACTTTCTCTTGAATTCTCGATTATATATAAAATGACCTATTGATTGTATCTAAACTTAAAAATAATTTAAGTTTAGACACAGAATATCTGTTAATATTGATTTAACATGGATAAAAAACATAAAAATTATTTGACTTTTATTATTTTCTGTAATTAGAATAGGATTTTCTTAAAATGAAACCAATCCTAAGTTAAAATATCTTCTAAGATTTAATTATTTTAATTCAGTAATTTTATTTAGCATATTATTTTGTTAAAATTAACTATTGTTTTGTAAATTTTTCAACTACCCTTATATGTAATATTGATTAAATTATATTTTTAACTTTAATAATGCCTCAGAACAAACATTTAATGTCTACAACGGAGAGAGCGGTCGAAAGTAAAATCTATAATATTTTGATGAAATTATTAATCAATTTTCTAATAAATCCTAATGAGAATTTATTTCATTATACCTTAAACTAAACTTTTATTTCCAAAGGTGTTCCTTTTCCACCCAGTAACAAGTTAACAATGACAGACGTCTTTGATTCCAAAGGAAAACCGCAGTTAGATAAATTAAAATCCCATTTTCTCCTGGAAGGTCGTGTAAGTGAAGATGTTGCATTGAGATTAATTAATGAGGGAGGAGCATTGTTACGAAGAGAACGTACAATGTTGGATATTGAAGCTCCAGTAACGGGTAAATAAACAATTGAGCTTTTAAAAGAAAATCAAATGCAACATTTAGTTTGTGGTGATGTCCATGGACAATTCTTCGACTTGATGAAGTTATTGGAAGTCGGAGGAAATCCTGCAACAACAAGATATTTATTTCTTGGTGACTATGTTGACAGAGGCTATTATAGTATTGAAGTCGTACTATATCTGTGGTCTTTGAAGCTGTTATATCCTAATACATTGCATCTGTTGCGTGGAAACCACGAATGTCGTCATTTAACGGAATATTTTACCTTTAAACAAGAATGTAATTATTATTTCTCATTATTTGATGGATTTTAATTCTCATTATCAAATAACTTTAATCATAAAACGTCCATACAATGATGAAAAAAAAAACTTTCAATTAATCTTCACAAAGAAGACTCAGACAATTCTCATTTATCATTACCATTGTTGATGTATGTATTGATTTGACAGATTTTTAAAAAGAAATCTCTCAACTTTAAAGAGTTATACAAAAGATACTTGATTTGTAATTATTGATTTTATATACTTTTTTCTATAAAATTATCATTGGTATTTCTTGGAACCTTAATCTATGAAAAATTTTTCTAAATATCTTGAAAAAATAATAGGACAGATTAGACACTGAAGTATTATTGAGAATTGTTTTCGCTTAATTCTAAAAGTATTAAATTGATTTATCGATTAATGAATTTTTTAATTAATTTTAATCGCTTAAAATGTAAGTGGTTTAATCAATTATAAATATATACATTTACCAAAGAACTGCTCGGTTTACTCTTTAGATCTCAGATCCAAATTTTTAATAAGTTTAAAATATTGTGTATTGGTGAAAGCCGTTAAGGATCGATAACAATCGTGAAACTGAAAGCTATTTTAAATTTTCCAATGATCAAATTTCGAATTGAGATTTTTTGTTCCTGTTTCATCCAAATGAAAATAACTTTTTTATTTTATTAAGATAAAATGACAATCAAAAAGTTTAAAATCTTTACGTAAACATAGCGATAGTATTACATTTTTTATAAGAATTACATGACAATTAAAGCTAATGATTTTAAAATTGAAAGTATAATGATTTGGAGTTATGACTTCCTCTTTCCCTCCATAATTCTTAAAAAGAATAACGTTGTTGATAGTATTCTATTCTATTCCATCGTATATTTGTTTTTCAATCTTTTTTAAAATGTTTCATTTTTGATTAACATTTACAATGCAAATTTAAACGGGATGTAATTCCTCTAATATTTTCTAAATTTTCTAAACACAATGAAAAAAATAGAAAACATTAAAGCTTTTGTAATATTTTTAAAAATCTTAAATCAAGATTCAGCATTCAAGATTTCATAAAAGTGCTGCACATGTACAATATAGTATTGCATTTTTTCAAAAATAGAAGAGAAATTAAGGTAAAACAAAATAACAGAAGGCTCCAAATGGTGTTAATGTGTCGATCAAATTTTTCGTGAACTATTTTCTTGTCTTATAATTATTAGTAAACTTTTGATATTGAATCACTAATAATTAAAGTTTCTGAGAAAACCATTGTTGGGCAAAAATCATTGTTAAGTTTTATAATTCAAAAGAAGAACCACGCAATTATATCCATTTTTCTTTTACTAGTTTAAAAAGAAGTCTCTAAATCTTTTAAGATACTTTCTGTTTTGACATTTTATTTATACGACTCTTTGGAATTGAAACTTTATTTCGGAAACATTGATAAAAAATGTGGATAGAACAATAAATATTCTTAACCATTAATTAAATCAATATTGATACGCTTTTTATTTAAAATTTTTTACAGTTAATTAAGTTAAGGAAATAAAACTACTAGAAAAGAGAAATAAGTTTTGAGAAAGAGCTTTGGTTAAATATGGGAATATTTACGAAATCAAATTAACGCTTGTACCGGAAATTGTTTTGGTTTCAATAAAATGCAAATGATAACAAGTATTTTTTGATAAAGATGTACTGACATTTTAATTCAGTCACAGAATTGTGTCAATTTTTCCATGATAATTGACATTTTCATTTACAATTAAAATTTGACATTTTGCTATTTGATATTTGCAAATGAAAAATGTGGTGACAAAATTGATTACATAGAAATTTCTTGATTAATATTGTAATATATTTTAATTATTTATTAATATTAACAAAAACAAAACAAAATTAAGATGAGACAAATGAATTAAAAATTAAATAATAACAATAATAATAAAAAATTATAATTATTATTATTGATTTTATCAGACTAATGTTTAAGAATATCTGTAATTATGGATATTTAAATAAAATTATATAAAATAATAAATTTTAATATTAACATTTGAAAAGTAAAGGATGCGTTATCAGAGGAATTAGGATTTTATATTTTGGACAAAACTATATTAATCATTAAAATATAAACTCTTTTTATGAAAAATCTATATAAATCGTATTTGAGTAGCTCTATTAAATCTAGTACTATTTATTTATTTTTAATTAAAATTTTCTTATAATATAAAATTTTTATAATATATAATATAATATTTTTTTTATTTTTAATATTTATAGAATTTTTATAATATTTTATGTATCTCATGTCTGATAAAAAGACAGTTGAAAATAAAAAGTAACTAAAAAATATTGGTAATTCGTATCGTGGAAAAAACATTTTTACCAACAAGTTTTGTTGTCAATATTGACATAGATAAAAAATTGTAAACAAAGCTTTATTCAATTGCAAATAATAAAAATATTATTTAATACTTTTTGTTTAATAAATTCTAAATTTCTGAGTTTCGATATCAGATTTTTTTAATGTTTGTAATTAAAAATACAAATATTTTAATTTTACTCTTAAGTGGTGTCAGGGGAATAGAGACACATTGACAAAGTCTCAAAGATTTCAATTATGAAAGTCCAAAAATATGATTAAAGATTATTCAATAGAATTATTATATTTCTTTTAAAATATTAATTTTTTAAAATATTTTGTAATCTATAATTAATAATAATAATAAAATAATTTTAAAATCTTTTCTTTAAATTCTTTTTTATTATATCTTTGATAATATTTTAAATTATTTTTCAAATCATATTCAGATTCATTTTATTTATATTAATCTTTGTTTTATTAAAGAAAATCCTTTATTGAAAAATATGTATGTCCATATAGTACTAAATTTACTTCCAATGAATATTAATTAAATTATCTCCTAATGCGTTGATAACATTAAATAGGAAATTTTGTTTCATTACGAATATAATATTTAATATTTATTGTTAAAAAAATAACATAAATATTCTAAGAATATAAATAAAAAATTAAGTCAAACATATAATACGCAAAACTTTTTAAAAAATTTAATTAATAAACAGTTTTGTAAATATAAATAAATAAATAAATCTTCGTCCTACACCAAATTTAATATTTATTGAGTAACTAAAATAAAGAGTAATTATTTATTTAAGCTTTTTTAGTTCCGATCTATTTTATAAGTTTTATGAGATATGTAATTAATAAGGCAATGAAAAATTCAATATTTTTAAGAAATTAACTGAAAATTAACTGTATGATTGAACTAAAAGCAAAATTGCAAGGTAGGGAAATATTCCAGATGTCTGAAAATTAATTTCATTAATTAAAAGACAAAATTACAATAACTTTTTCATTCTACATTTTTATTGTATGATAAATATTTGTTAATAATTATTAATTTAAAGTTATTTTTTTTTAATAATTATTGATTTAAATGATTTAATGAAATTCTAATATGATTAATAAATCTTTAATTTAAACTATTTTTCCAGCTACACAAAAAGGGAAATCATATGAAACCAAAGTAAAAAATATGTGTAAAAATATTTTTTTAACTCACATAATTTAAACGGTAAAAATAAAAGATTTTTTTGAAAATATTTCGCAAAATTAATCTTAAATCATTATTGCCTAAATATTTAACCATCATTTTTATGTAATGGTCACTGAAATATATTCACTAAAAGAATATGGAATATTTTAAAAGAAATTCTGAGTTCTGAAATAAAAATAAAATATTTAATGAAAATAAAATATTTATAATTTTCTCCAGTAAGCCGAGATAATTTATTGATTATCCAAAAAGTGTTCTAATTCATCAAAAATTTTGCAAATTAAATTTGAAGGATGATATTTTTGAAAAATTATTCTAATATTAAAATGAATATTTCTAAATATTTTCATTTTTACTATTTTTTAGTATAATAATAATTATTACTATCATTATTATTAGCAGTATTAATATAATTTTCACTTTGTTTCAATATTTTATTATTATTATTATTATTATTATTATTATTATTATTATTATTATTATTATTATTATTATTATTCCTTTTCTCTTTTTAATACATCTTTTAAATAAACTGGTTAGTAAGAAAATAAATGCTATTTTAACTAATCTCAGAAGACAAAAAAGTTTTTTTAAGCAAAATGTGCATTATGATAAGCAACACATCTTTGGCAAGTCTCAGAGCCTTTGTACGTGAAGCTGCCTCGACCAAAATCCTTATTTCTTCATTGTCAACTGCCAAGGATCGTCCAAGACCTTCATCACTTTCGAGGTTCTCATCTTCATTCCTGAATGTTAATAAAATAGTTTAGCAAGATGCTCACTTTTGCTGTACCGATAACGAATGCTTTATTAATTTTTCAAATTGCCTCTGCGGCATTATTACCCATGTGGAACTTGTACAGTGCAGTTGTTTGTAATTTGCATCTTTGTAACATAACTATTACAAATAATATAATTTACTTAATTTAGTAATGTACTAGACACGTTGTTTGTCAGATGCAACAGTTAATATAGAAATACCGTGTCTCTCCTAAAATCTTTGGAACAATCTAAGTCGAAATAAGTAATAATAGTATGGAGATGTAAAACAATATATACGCTTCAAATAAATATGTTTTCAAAATACGATTGTCCAGTTTGAATATATAAAAAGCGCAACTATTTTCTAACCAACTTAATTCTCCTTATTTTAAAATTAGAATAATGTAAACAATATCATTATTATTAATTATATCTTAAAATGACAATCAATATTTATTAGGTAAAATTAAATACAGTGAAAAGATTTATGAAGCTTGTATGGAAGCCTTTGATTGTTTACCATTGGCTGCGCTTATCAACGGTCAGTTTCTATGTGTTCATGGAGGAATATCCCCGGAATTCCATTCTCTCGATGATATCAGACGAGTATGCTATAAATGTGAAGAATCTTAAATTATTTCTCAAACATAGCTGGATCGATTTAAAGAACCGCCAGCATTTGGGCCTATGTGTGATTTATTGTGGTCAGATCCTATTGAAGATTTTGGACAGGAAAGAACTTCAGAAAATTTTTTACATAACTCTGTGAGAGGATGTTCATATTTTTACACCTATCCAGCTGTTTGCAGATTTCTACAGTCAAATAATCTGCTTTGCGTTATCAGAGCTCATGAAGCACAAGATGCCGGGTATGATTTTATTCATTTTTTAGAACTCATGCTTTTGTCTATATTTTATTGAATAGTGTTTAAAAAATCAATTATTCTTTACGATCAAATTTAATTAATTTTAATGATTTAAATTTAAAGATTAATAATAATAATGATAATGATAATAATAATAAATAATTTTAAAATAATTAATTACAACTATATTTTGGCTAACTTAAAAATTTTTGTCTGCTTCCAAGATGAAATTTGAATTATAATTCGAATCTGTAAGATTTCGTTTTCTATTTACTCTATGTATAAAGCACGTTTGGTATATATTAAACCGTGTCTCACTATTTTTTTTAGATTTAGAGTTTTGTATTTTATTCAATGGTCTATTGCATAATCATTGGAATAATTTCATATTTTGGCTTTATTGATATATTTCATTCAAGAAAATTTGGTCATTGAGTTTTGATTATTTTAATTGAAGAAATAGACTTGATGAATTTTTCCATTTCATTTTACTTGTTCATATTTTCAAAGCAATTTAGAATGGTTCAATTAATCAAAAATGAAACTTGTATCGAATTTCCTGCTTTTAAATCAAATCACCAAATGCTCCAGTTTTCTTGTCACTGTGATTATGCTATTCCATAACAGATGAATTTTTCAGTAAAATAAATTCACAAAATTATCGATATTTCATTATTAAATTTATTAATTTTTGATTGGGTGACAAATTTATTCTGGAAATTTTCATTGAAAATCCAAGGTGATTTATCAATATTATTACGGAGGTACTCTAATAATTGTGTTATTTGTAGGTCGGTTCTGTAAATAAACTGAGCTGTTATTTTCTTATTGTGAGAAGGATATATTCTAATTTTTATAATTTTCTTTATTTGACTCGGTAATTAAATAATTATAAGTGCCACATTTTAACAAAATCAAATATGTAATATTTTCGAATTTCGTTGTTTGTCATTATTATTTTATAACAATGAATTTCTACTAATCGTGTTCTTCTTTGAATCTTGGCTTAGAAAAGATAATTAAGATAGTTATGAGCGACATTGAATTGAGAAAGTTCCAAAAGATAAGTGGTTTGTCTAGGCTATTCAATAAAACAGTGAATGTACATTTCCTCACATACTGTTTAATAGTAGTGATCCCAACGATAACTATTTTTCTTTTATTTATCAAATTCTCTTTAAAATTTTTTCAAAGTTATTTATAAAATGTTTTCCAGACAATAAATCTAACTAACATTTCTGTATGTTACAAAATACTGAGATTGAAACAATCGATGTTAATAAAATGCTGACATTACAGAAGAAAGGAAATTTATTTAACAATTCTTAAAGATTGAAATGAAGAATAAGCTTTGGTTGGTAAGAGAGTGATAAAATACTTTCTTCCAACATAATTTTTGATTGATCAGTACGAACATTATTGAATTATATGTTAATTGTTATTAGTTTTCGATAATTTCTAAATTGTAAACAAATCATTCACATCAGGTATAATAATAGAAATTCATTATTCATCACATTTGTCAAGCATTTTTGTTTGCTTAAAATTTCAGATTGATTTATCGTTTTCTGAGAGAGAAACCTAAGAAACACCAAATAATTTCTTTCATCTTTTTTGTAATTTATTCGCATGGCATTTTTTATATTAAAATAAATAAATTATTCCAAACCACTCTGGAATAATCAATGACTTTATTAGTTTCAGGAAAATATTTTAAATGCAAATATTATTATTTATTATGAATAATAATATTATGGATATTAATGTTAAATATATTTAGTATTATTTTTAAAGAAAAATATCCCAAACTTTATGATCTCCGTCCCAATGGGATAAAATTTTCTAAGAAAACCTACAGAGATTTAATTAATTACATCAATCGCTTACCAAAAATCTGAACGGAAATAAAATCCTGCTTCAGTTCATATGATAGACATTATTAATATTTATTCAAATAATTAACTTTCCCAAGTGGATCAGTAGAATTCATCACAACTATTTTCAGTTATCGAATGTATCGACGAAATCAAGCGACAGGTTTTCCGTCTTTGATCACAATTTTCAGCGCTCCGAACTATTTGGATGCTTACAACAATAAAGGTTTGATTATTTTTTTATTATTGATTTAACATTATTTTGTTTAATTTAATTATTTTATTTTTTTATTTATCATTTAGCTGCTATTTTGAAGTATGAAAACAACGTGATGAATATCCGCCAATTCAATTCATCCCCACACCCGTACTGGTTGCCCAATTTCATGGATGTATTCACATGGTCGTTGCCGTTTGTTGGAGAGAAAGGTCGGTAAAATATCCTTTTAATACTATGTCCTCCATAATTGATTAGCTTTCCATAATTCTTAATTATTTTTTCAATTAATCATTTCAGTCACTGAGATGCTGGTCAATGTTCTGAATATTTGTACAGATGATGAATTGGTTACAGAAGAAGATGACCCAGCAGAAGGTATACATGTAAATTGTATTAACAAGGAATTCTATTAATTTTCTTTTTTATTTATGTCATTAATTTCATTTGATAAAAGTTAATGTAGGAAAAAGAATTTTAAAAATTATTTTTATTTCAAATTTTTTGTGAATTCGATTTTTTTAATATTTTATGAAAGTCAATATTAGTCAATATTGACATTATTGAATATTCTATCTTTTGTAGTGAAGTAGCACTTGTGAAAAAAATCCTAATTTTTTATTTTATTATTATTATTATTATTATTATTGATTTGTTCAGTAATGAATTTTACTTTTCTAATCAGTAAACATTTTTACTCTTGATAATGTAAAATATATTTTAACAGTCCATTGTATATTTTAATCGAGCAGAAAGCAAGGCTGTGATTTCTTATTCAAAGAGCTTCGTTCACACAAATAATCTCAATATTACGTAAAAAAGATTGTGGAAAAGAAATTAATCTGATTCTTAATGGGACGTTTTGTCATGTCAAACTTGCCATATTCCATTTAAGAAACAGTTTTATGAATTTTGAAAAGGTTTTTAAAATATTAATAGACATTGTAAAAGTTCATAATCTGCTTCTAATTCTTTTTCAGTTTCTGTGCATTAAATCAATTTAATCTAATCCTGTTATTAAATACTCTTTATCTCAATCAATCATTAATTATTATAAGTTTTTATCGCGGTTCGAAAAATATGAGTTTTGAGAATGAATAAAAAGTTTTCCCATGATTAACTATTCACAATTTTAAGTTTGTTTTGAATTAATAAAACGTTTTAATATAATTATAATAATAATAATTATTATTATTATTACTTTCAAAAGCCAATCAAAGCTATTAACAAGCCGATTTATTTATTTCACACAATATTTTCAATTATGGCACTAAGACATTTTCAAGGTTTCATCCATAAATAATCATTAAAGAAATCTGACGCAAATTCCGTTGCAAAACGATGAAATAAGATTGACATAGCAAAGACTTCATTCGTCGAGAGGAAACTTATTTTCATTCATGACAATTATTTATTCAAATGAGTTGCAAATCATTTTTCATAGACGTTGATAAGTTCAAAAATATTTTCCATTGTCTAAGTATAATTTTCAATTTTAATTATTATCTCTTATATATTTCGTAATAATGATGTATTTTCCTGTTTGTAAACTCTTTCTATTTCATTCCATGTCACACAAGTTCAATTCTATGTTTTTTGGTATACATTCAAACATGGTCAATATGAATCTTGTTAAATGTGAGCATGTCTCAATATGATCTTATAAGTTTAAAATTAAGGGAAAATGTGATCTTTTTGAACAATGGACATTAATTAGTTTAAAAGAAGTAGTTTCTGTATTTTATTTTAAAACCTGGTCAATATGAACAATATTTCTTTTGTTTAAATAATAAATATTATCTGCCTATTATGAATATCCAAAAGATGAGTCAACAATGAAAAAGAAGAGATCTATCCATTGAAGAGAAACGTAAACTATTAGAAATATTTGATAATTGTAAAGGTTATTCTCAACGCTTTCTTGCATAAAAATACAATCTTTCATTGGGGCTTTTAAACAATATTCTAAAATTTCGAAATTAACTTTTGTATCAGACTTAAATAGCTGACAAAAAAGAAAATCACATTTGCGAAGGGGACATGAAATCGATTTTATGCTGTATGAGTGGTTTCATATCAAGAGATATATTAGCATCACTGGCGATATATTTCAATAAAAGGCATTAAAATTTGCAGAGTACTTAAGAAATCAAGATTTTAATGTTTCAAAAAGAATTATCCGTGAATCTATGATCGTAGCCTAACTTTATATATTCTCAATTTTAAAGATTTGTACAGGTCTAAGTAACACGAATATAAAGTTAGGTGTTTTTAATTGTGGTGAAACTAAACTTTTTAAAAATGTTCATTAAACAGAACATGCAGAATTTCTAAAGAAGATAAGGCAAGCGGTAAGTTTTTCAAAAATCGAATCACTGTCTTTTGGAATTAACATACTAGGTTAAAAATTAAAGCCATTAGTAATAAGTGAATCAAAGAGACTTCATTTCTTTAAAGATTGTGAGACAACAAAGATAACTGTTATTTTTGGAATACAAGAGCTTGAATGACGCTATAATTTTCTCAAGATTGGCTAAATAATTTAAGCAGGGAAATGAAAACATCGGGATATAGAATACTATTATTGTTCATAACGCACCTGTTCAACCTAAAGATATTGAAATAAGTAACATTGGATTTCTTTCCACCAAAGACGATATCATGTATTCCACCTCTTGACCAAGGTATTATATAGGCTTGCAAAGATAATTATAAGAAGTACTTAAGTACGTCAATGAATTTTGACTTAAGTAATCATTTTGAGCTTGAAGAGTGGATAAAAAAGTGATTTGTATCAAATGCGAAAGCATTTGTCAGTATAAGACCTACAACTATCTCTAATGATTTTAAAAAGTTACTTACAAATGAACAGGTTGATGGATCTTCATTTTTTGATATTAATGCCGATATTGATAAACAACTTTTATTGGATTTTGTTGAGAAATAAAAGAAGAACGATTTCGAAGAATTGGAAAGAGTTGAAGATGCATGTGTTTCAAAGTTAGAAAACACATTTGTGACTTGATAGGAAACCTTTAAAGATATTTGCAAATTGTAATCTTCCAGAATAGACAAAAATAGATGAGTTAATTGATTTTATTCAAGGAGAAAAAGAATCTTGACAAGTGAAAATTATGTACTAATGAAAGGAAAGAATAAATTTTATAAAAGAATATTATTTATTATTTTAATATTTTTATTATTTCAATATTTTAGTATGAATTTTAGTATGTAATATCAGTTATGTAACGTTTGTTCATATTATTTTTCACGGGAGGAAAAATCCGAACGTTAGTGCTCATATTGACTAGGTTTGGCTGTCATCTATATTGTGTAGAAATTTCGTTATACTCTTGCTAATGATTTAAAAGTTCTATGACAGAGAGAAATTTCAAACTTAATTTCTATCAGTGGTAACTACTACACTGGGTTTTATGCTTTAAATTACTGTCTAAATTAACTTAATATCATAAAAGGTGATCTTTTAATTCGGAGTCAAAGTTGACATTGATAATATTTTCTTATTAGTTAAAATTGATTTAATGTGTAAAGGTTTACTTTAATTACTTTTTTATTCCTTTCTATTTCACAAAATCTTCTTGATTGTTCGATCACCATGTTGGTACCATGTTATTTCTTTTTTATAATGTTTTTCTCCTATACATCTTTTCCTAGTCTCTTTACTAATATCTTGTTTGAGGATTCTTGTTTCATATTTATTGTACTCTGCTGCTTTCTCTTTCGTTTATCAATTATTTTAATTTTCTTTGCTTTTTATGTTCCGCTTATTTAATTCAAATTGCTGAAAAAAATTTTATTTATTAGCTTTTACACCAAGTTCTTCATATTTTTGATTTCCTGTCAGATCTCAATAAAATTTCAAAGACAGATTTTCAATTAGTCTTTGAAGAAATTAAAAATTATTATGTCGATATGGATTTACGTAGATATTTTGATAACGTTTTTTCTTAAATTCCACTTATGTAAGTGTTTCATTCATGCTTGGTTAGCGATATATTAAAACTCTTTTATTTATTACTTCTTTTTTTAATTTTTTTAAATCTCATATTTTTTTATTTAATCTCTTGATAAAAATCAAATGTATTTGTGATGCTTGGACCGAAAAATTGAAATCAATTTTTATGCTTCTGAGGAAAATTTGGTAGTTCAATCATAAATTTTATTTTTCCATTTGTATCTACCGAAATTCTGTACGTATTTTATGGCTGTGTTGCAGATAGATTCTGTTGTTATTTTCTTCTTTCTCTTTACGATTTAAAAACTCTGAGCTTTTATTATCATGTGATTTATAGCCATAAATATTAATATGTACCATAAATGAAATTTTAGGTTCATTGTCAGTTTTAATTCTAGTCTGTTTTCATTGGTAAAAAAGTATTATTTCTTGAAAATATGAAAATTTATTATATAGGTTACACCTTAGATACCATACATTTCCAATTGTTTAATATAAGACCTAATACTAATATAGTACAATAATGATACAATAATCTATTATGTGTATAATTATTAATTATAATAATTATTTCAAAAAAATGAAGGAAAATTGAATATCAGATGAACAGTTTAATATTTAAGTAAAAATGTTGTTTGAAAATTTTTCTTACTAAATGTGTAAACAATTTTTTTGGGTTGTACGGATCCATAAAATTATACAATACCTTCAATATATCTTTGTCACCTTTTTATCAATACTAGGCTAATTGTAAAGTTCGTGGAAAATTAAAGACAAGTTTTAAGTTAAGAAAAATTTATTTATCAAAGTATTCTCCCAAAAATTCAATGAATTTATTCAATTGGCTCTCTAATCTATTTATCCCGTTCCTAAAATAATTTTATGGAAGCCCTTCAAAATACTCATTTACATCTACTGTAGCTTCAATGTTTGGTAGAGAACTGTTTGCTACGTAAAAACTTTTTTGGATTTGGTAATAGATTAAAATCAGTGCTATTTTTGGAGAATATGGTGGATATTCCAATAATTAATAATGTAAACCATTCAATTTGGTCATTGAAAGGATACATTTGTGAGCTGGCCCATTGTCTTGAAAATTTTCTAGGTCTTTTCTCTGGAATGTTGGCATCTAATTGATTCAAAAGGCATATGTAATATATTAACCTGTTATTTTTTTACCGATTTGAAGGTAATTAATTAACAAAATATCTTTAGAATCCAAAAAAACAAATGCCATAACTTTTTTTTGATGATTTCGACCATTTTTGGTGTTCCGTAGCTGAACAATGGGACTAAGTGCACTCTATATTTTTGCTATCTTAAAAGAGCATCATAATAGTAAATCCAGGTTTCATCATTTGTTACAAAACGATGTTTAAAATCAGTTTTATTCTTTTAAAAAGAGACCCAAATGTTGGATAGATGGTTTTACTCGACGTGCTTTTTGATCAAAATTTAACAAATGTGGCAACTATCTTTTTAAAACCTTAAATGTTGCTTCAAAATGTAGAAAACGTGTTCAGTTGAAATGTCCATGGCTCCAAAGATTTGAATCAAAGTCAATTTATGGTCATTCATCACCATATCACTTATGCTATTAAAAAATTGTTGTAATATTGGACTTGTGGGTCGTCTAGGACGATAATCATATTCAATGCTTTCTCGTTCACTTTGAAACATCAGAGCTCACTTCTAAACTATGCATTTTGATGGTAGCATCACCTAATACTTTTACCATTTAATTATCAATTTTTATAGGGTTTAAACCTTTTTTCAAAAACATTGATTACAGTGCGATTTTTGATTTTTACCATTTGAATAGTTCGACAACTTTAAACTGTATTAAATAAAAATGAATTTGTCAAATGACCTTGGCATCTTATATGAGTTAAATGAATAATGAATTTTAAAAACTTCAAATAATTTATAATAGTTATAAAACTGAATCAACGGTGAAGCTCCATGACCTTTTTCCATTCAATCGTAAAACAAATTTGATTTCATTTTCATGGCAACATCAAATTAAATTTCTGACTATAATGAAGTTTTTTAGATGGAAAAATAAATATAATCAGAGGATACCATATCTTAACTTTAAAATGGATCAAAGTAAACAAGAAATTTTGTGTTATTATTAAGAAAGATATTGAGTAAATTTTAATGTTTTCTTTTATCTTTAAGTTCCAAATTACATTTGATTAATGTATCACAATATCTTTATTCTTTCTCTTTTATTCTTCTTGATTTGTGTTGTCAAAAACCCTTTTTTCAGTTTTTTCATTTTATCCTTCCAAAGCTGATTTTTTATTTATTGATTCATTTAATATCTTTTTGTGAGATTATTCACCTAATACAATGTTTCTCTATTAAATCAGTATTGTTTTTAATTAAGTCGCTTCTCATTTGATAAAGACCATGTTGCAATCAATTAAGTCACTACTTCATTTGATAAACTCAGTGTTGCTTTTGTAAAGGTTAAAATTAATTTGTTTGAAAATCTTATCAGGAAATTTAAATGTATCAGCTGAAAGGATTTTTATATAACAATAATATTACATTGCAATAGGGGCATGCAGGTCTTTCTACAAAAAAATCAAAAGAAAATCTGTAAGTCTTGAAATTAGAAGACGTGTGATTAGTCTAAAAATGGATGATATTAGAAGTAGTGTAATCGCTAGAATTCTTGGTATTGCGTGAACTATAGTGTCAAGCTTCTTATCTAATGACTAAGAACAAGCAAATATGAGAGTCAAAGAAAATATCATGGCAAATTATTCATTCAGCAAAAGAAGACATAAGCTAGTGAGTAGATGAAAATAGTCTACTCACCACATGGTTTTAGATTTTTTTAAACTTGAGTTACATCAATCAATTTAAAGCATGTACATGACAAAAAAGGATAAGATCAACTACATCAGTTCAAAATCAAGATACCGTGAAGTAAATGGAGAAAATTTCCGAGATTTGTATTGAATTCCCTTTATTGATTATAGTTATGCAACATTGAATTAATAGACCGAAAAACACTAAATCATATTTCATTTGATTAATAAAGATAATAAAAATTACTTAATAAGCAATTCGAAATTAAACATGTTAAGCAATCACTATATTAAGATTGATAATTGATCATGCTTATTACAAATGCATAAAGGGTTACTAAATTACTAATGTACAGGGTGCGTGCGATATTTTCGGAAATAAAATGAAAAAAGAAAAACAAATATAGCTTTTTTATTTTGTATTATATAAATGTAAATCTTTCATTGATTAGATAGTTCAAAGCATATTTAAAGGTTCATTCAATAAAACTTCCTTC
>JBBMKC010102839.1:0-16614 GCA_037834085.1 Bipalium vagum
TAAGATTATATAATCTTTTAGAAACATTAAATGAAAGAGTAATTTATTGTGATACTGATAGTACAATATTTATTGATGATTCTTGGGAAAATAAAAATTGTAGTCATGAAGAATGCGCGCCTGTTAGAAAAATTACAAGGAGAAAATTTAGGAGATTTAACAGAAGAAGTTGAAAAAGATGTTGGGATTGGATCTTATATAATAGAAATAGTTGTACCTGCTCCAAAAGATTATCATATGAAAATTTGGAGTACTAATAAAAAAGAAATAGTTACATCAGATAAAAAAAAAGGATTTGTAAAAAATAATATTAATTCAAATAAACTAACTTTTGAAAAGAAAAGGAATTTAGTATTAAATAATCCATTTAACAAAAGCAAGGAAGAAAATTATGAAATCATTGAAAGTATAAAATTTAAATTAACAGGAAATAGTTTTAATAATTTTAATAGAATACAAACAATAAATGAAATAAAAATGTATGATTTTGATTTTAATAAAAAACAGATCACATATTTAGAAAATGGTAATGTAATAACTTATCCATACAAATATTAAAAATTTTATTGCTTAGAAAAAAAAATTGATTTACCAACATGCAAGTTGAGGGGGTTATTCCCCCAACTAACAACTTACCAAATAAAAAATATAATTGTTGGATGTCTATACCAAAAAATATTTGGTTTGAAGATATTGAAATTTGAGGGAGAAATTGTCCTCTAACTATAAACTTGTCAAATTAAAAAAAGTATACATATATAACAAACATTTATTTTTATTTACAATCATGAAAGGTGGGTGGCTAAAAACCAACCACCCAACAACTCTTCAAATGAAAAAAAAAGTTTGTATATTTATACTAAAAAAATATTTGATTTATAAATATGTAAAGGTTAGTGAAATTTTATGTCACAAACTAACAAATTGACAAATTAAAAAAATAATTGTGGTATACCTGTAGTGTTCCATATTTTACTTTCATTATTAAAAAATGTGGCTATTACAAATAACATCATATTTTACTTTCATTACTAAAAATGGGGTCATTACAAATGACCTCATAAAAAAATCAAATTTTATTTTAAAAAATGGCGAATACAAATTTAATTACTGAAAATTGTCAAACTGTAAATTTAAATAAATGTTCACAATGTAATTTGATAAAACCTATTTCTGAATTTTATTCAAAAATGAATAAATGTAAAAATTGTCATAAATCTAATGTTACACAACATAGAAATATTCCAAAAAATAAAATAAAATAAAATATAATAATATAATATATAATAATAAATAGAAAACAAGAAAATCCAATGTTATAACTTCAACAAAATTTATATACCAGTTTAAGTAGATGTTTAAAAGAACGTAGAGAATCTAAACATTCAGAAGAATTATTTGGTGGTACTCTTGATTTTTTATATGAGTGGATTGAGTTTCAATTTTAGGATGGAATGACATGGGAAAAGCAAGGATGTTTTTGGCACATTGATCATGTTCTTCCAGTTTCTAAATTTGATTTTGATAATAAAGATCATTTTAAAACATGTTGGAATTTGAAAAATTTAAGACCATTAGGAGCTGATAAAAATCTAAGTAAAAGTAATAAAATTTATTATAAAGAATATTTATTTCAAGAAATTAAAGCAAAGTATTTTGAAAAAGAATATTAAAAAAACGGAAATATTTCATAATTATTTAAAATGGATAAGATGAAAAAATTTATAAATTATTTTTTTCCAAATTTACCAAACTTTTGGCAATAAAAAAATGAAGTAAAAATTCGGGCGAAGTCCCAAGAGAGCAAAGTGCTCGTAAAAATTAATAAAAAAAATAATTATAATGAATTCAATAATTAAAAAAGCATTTTATCATATGATGAAAAAGTTTAAGAAATTTTGATACCATTTTCTTAACTATAGAAAATTCTTAAAAATAAAATTTTTATAATTCTCCCAATTTTGATTTAGTTTCAAAATTAATCATTTTTCCACCTCCAAGTTTTATTTCCATAAATTTCTCATGTAATAAAACATAATTTAAAAATCCTTTAAAATAATTTTCTTTTTCAATAAGTAAAGTTATTGTTGCTCCATTTATACATAAATTTTTTGCTTGATCTGTTAAATCAAAAAAAATATGGAATATAACTTCAAATTCTAATAAAGATAACTGTGGATCATTCTTAAAATATTAAGATGCTTCTACATAATTCAAATAAGTTTCATCATTGTATCCTTTCTTAAAGTTTTTTGGTTTTAAAGGATAATAAGTATCAACAAGTTGAATTTGTAAAGATTTAATTTTTTCTTGAACAAATAAACTATTATTTTTTTTATTGCCAATATCTGATTCTCTGAAACCAATAAATAAATATATAGAAATATTAGGGATAATATATATATATTTTTATTGTTTGAATTGTTCCTTCAGTTAATTTTAATTCTAAATAGTTCTACATAGAAAATTAACATAAATATTTTTCTCATCACTCATTCTTGAAATAAGATTTAATCTTGCTTAATTATTTAATTTTATTGATGGAATAATAATGAAAGTTTTTTCAATTTTATTTTTGGTTGTTGATTATCTAAAACTCCATGTGTTCCATAAAAAATTTCTTTTTCTAAATTAGTTATTTTTCTTACTAATGTTATTTTTCCCTGGATATTATATAAAGCTTTTCTAAAATATTGCAAAAATCCAAACATTAATTTTAAAAGAAATCTTCCTCTGCATGTATTATTTGAATATAATCTATTTCTAGATTTAAAACCCGTATTTGTTTTTAGCTTCGTTCTCTTTAATTTTATCAGAAATCCAACCAAATAATTCTCCATTATTATTTTTATCAATCATTACAAAATTTGTTATGGAATTTGATGGACCTAATTTTTGAATAGTTTCTATTTCTGTTGATACTAATTTTAATGATGTATTTGAAAATAATTACGGAAAAAATTTATTCTGTAATGTAATAATTTCTTCTGCCTTAACATTTTTAATTTCGATTTCATAAATAAAATATGCATTACATATTTCTAAAGAATTTGTTTTAGGTGTTATTGTAAATGTTAATTTTCCTGTATCATTTAAATTTTTTATTGTTTCTGGATCTAAGCTTACTTCATCATAATCAGTTTTCTCATATGTTGTTTTTCGATGATAGTAATTTTATCATAAAAAAACTTCCATTTTTTTATAAAAAAATATAATTTTGCAGTAAAGCAGCTTTTTGCTTAGAGAACAAAGTTCTCGCTGTTGGTGACTTCATCACTAATCAAATGCACAGCTTTGCTGCTAGTTCAACTTAGTTGAATGCTGATGAAATTATCTTTTTTGTTTCTAAATTTATAAAAAAAATAATTATATTTTTATTTTTATGAAAGTTAAATAAATAATCAAATTCTTCTTTTTCAACAAAATGAGATAACATTTTTGAATAAATTTGATTTATCATTTTTAGAAATTTCAAATAAAATTAAAACATTGGAATTTTTTTTATTCCTTCTTAATGGTAAATCAAAAAAAGATTGTGATAAATATATTACTGAACATTTATTATGTCTTCCTCTAGTGAAATACTTCCATTATATATTGAATTTTTCATTTATTACATCATCAAATATAATTAAGTTTTTAACATTTTTGGAAACATTACATCCAAGAGCGAAGCTCGTATTTAATTTATCTGGTGGTTGAATTTCATTTGTTTTATCAGATAATGTCACTTTTATTTCTCTTTCTTTATGTTTATAATTTTTTTCATAAAATTTATATATATTTTCATTTTTAAACAGTTGGCAAACTTCATCTTTTGATAATCCATAATCAAAAAAATCCTTAATATATTTTAAAGCTGGTTGAAGAAAAGCAGTTTTAGAAAAAATAATCAAATTTTTATAATCAATATAATCTTTTTTTAATAGCGTATTATATAATAACACTGTTTTTCCTGAACCAGAAAGACAAATTATCAACATTCTAAAAATTGAAGGTAGATTAGAATGATGTTTAAATTTTACAGAATTATTATTTAAGAAATCATCACAATACAATTCCATTTTTTAAAATATAATTTGACTTACTATTATTAATATTTAAACTTTTTTGAGGTGCAGCTTACCTTACAAGCTAGCCTTAAGCTCTATCACTTTTTGAAAGCAGGTTATATCTGCTTTAAGTGAATTTTCAAACTAATTTCTTCTCCATTAAAATCTATTAATTCTCTGTTATCATCAATTATTCTAAAATTTATGACATAAATATTTGTTGTAATCACAGGAAAATAAATCGGAAAATTTGGTTCTTTATTAATTTTATATTCTCTTTTAATAGTATTCGTAGGAAAATCATAAATAATAGTGTTTTTTATTATTAAAATACAATCCACTTACAATATCACAATCAACCATAATTGTATTTATATCTGAAATATTAACTTTTTTAGAATAATAAACTTCTTCTTCATAAGAATTTTTAACTTCAAATCATAAAAAATTTGCCAATGAATTTTGAACAAGAAAAGATATTTTGCAACCTTTAGATATTTCCATGATACAGTTTGCAGAAATTGGATTAGCAACAATCTTAAAATAAAATTTCTTTTTCTAAAGATACTAGATCTTTGTCATATTTAAATTGGTACTCGATTGAATTAGAAATATCTGAAATTTCATATGCTCCAGGACCTAGTTTGAAATTTAATTGTTTATTTTTACCTATTGAATCTGTAATATCTAAATTGATTCTATTATTTTTTCAGTAACATTCAAAATTGAATTATAAGTGGAAAAATAAACTAAACCTAATTTATAGTTTATATTGTCTTTAAGTTTTAAAGGATAATCTAATCTTAATTTTTCTTTCTGAACTATTTCTTTTTATAAGAAATGATGTTGAAAATTTTTCAGATAAAAGGTTTGTTATTTTTCTTAACGATTAGGAAGCTCCACTAGATTACATTTTTAAATTTATTTTTTAATAAAAATCTGTAAGTAAAATTTTTTTTGTTTCTTTTATTCAAAATATTTTCATAAACCTTTGGTTTAATTCTTTTTTGTTTTTTTAAATTTATTTAAAATTTTTAAGAATAAATGATCAAGATTATCTTGTCCAGGTTTTTTAGCAGATAAATATTTTAAAGTTACAAACTGATCAAGTGCATACTGAGGTTTCTCAATTTCATAACATTCTCCTTTTTTTATTTCATTTTTTTCATTAAATTTATTTTGAATATTTTTCATATATATTGAATTCATAGATCCTTTAACATATCTTATTAGATATTAATAATTATGCAAATCTTTTAAACTATAATCTCGTTCAATTATTCAAAAAAATATTAGCATAATCTTTACCTTCAATTAATGATTTAAAACCTTCTGATAACACTCCAGAATCTGGTTCATTTTGTTTCTTAAAATTTATTTCAGTACCAATTTTAAATAACTCAAAAGAAATTTTATTTATTGTTAAAATATTTTTTTCAATTGATGGTTTAAGCGAATTTGGTAACTCTGGATTGATATGAAAATAGTTTTCAAAATTAAAATCATATTTAGGAGGTTTTTCAATTTTATGAGTAAACAATTTTTATTCATTTTGCTCACTAATGTCTTCAGTTAAAATATAAGTATTTTTGTCCAATTTTTGATTTCTTTTGGCAAAAGTCACTGCGTCTTTTTTAGTTTCTTTTTCGATTTGTAATTTTTTTTCTTTTTTATCTAATTTAGCTAGTTTTGCTTGAGTACCGAGGGTGCTAGTGCCATGGGCATGCTTAGATTTATCAATCGTATCAGTAACTGGTTTATGAAAAGTTGTTAAATTTTCTTCTAATTCTCTTTGTGCTTTCATTGATTTACTATTTTATTATTAAAATTTTCTACTATTGTTATTAACTTTTTTAATATTTCAATTTCATTTTTATTATCAATTACATTTTGTTTTGGGTTCATTTTTTAAAAAATAAAATAAGTATAAAATCGTACTATAAAAAATCAAAATAATTTGTAGAAAAAATTGTCAACAATAAATCATTTTAAACTTCTTCCCATGGGAAAGTAAAATATTCAATTTCCAAAAATCATAAATATCTTGAAGAGAATTTATTTCTGTATTTTTTAGTTCTGGATGAATTTCTAACAAACATAAAATTTTAATTAACTCAAATATTTTTTATTATTTAACTCACTCATTTTTTAATATATCTTTTATATATATTTTTAATAAATTTTTAGTCTCTTTCGTGGTTGAACCACTAGGCTGTTTCACAGATGCTCTATACTCTTTTTTAGTTCTATTTTCAATTCTTTTTTTGCTTCGTTTTCTAAATTTTCAATAATATTTCCCGATTTGATCTTTTTAATATTTTCTATACATTCACAAATTTCTCTGTAAAGTATTTTTCGTTTAAAAGTTATTCCTATGCTAATTGTTTCTGCAATAACTCTGAAGACCTAAAATACTAGTTGTAAGAGAAATATATATTAATAAACTAGTTCCAATTGTTGGTACATCAGACATAATCGCTGATCCAATTCCTAAAACACATCCATATCTTAAAAATGAATCTATTTTAGTATATTTAAATTTTAATTTTTTATAATGTTGTAATAAATTTTTTAATACTTTTTTCTCATTCGTAAAATTTTCTATTTTCATTTTTTCCAATTGCGTGATAATAGGATTATGATAAAACTTCGCTGGATTTAATAATGGATTAGAGAATTGAAGATCCTCCATGAACTTCGCTTGATTAGAAAATCCTTCGTCAACTTCACAGGCAAAATTGTTTTGTAAAACAGGATAAATAGGAGCAGTTGGTTTTTCAATTTTTTCAATTTCCATTTTTAAATAAGAAATTTAAAATTTCAGGGAGTAGACATAGACTATAAAAAATTTACAAGAAATTTCTCAGAACGCTACGTTAAAGCATATATTAAGATAGAATCTTTTCATAAAAACTTCAATTTCTTTCAGTTGATTGTTTAATAAAAAATTATGAAAAACTATAATATCATAAATTTTAATATTTGCTGAATTAAATCTAAATTTATAATTACCATTTGATGGAAAAATTGTTGAATATTTTTCTTCTGAATTATAAAAAAATGTGAATGCGATTTAAAATTTAGTGGTTTATTACAACGTAAAAATATTATATCAGTTCCTGTATATATTTTTTTCTTGAACAAAAGTTTTTCCAAGAGGTCTTCCATTAACCATAAAATAATTCCTATAAATATTATACCAACCAAAAACATGATAATTATTTGTTGTTCCAAAATTAATAATGGTATCGGCACGGAATTTTGGAATTGAGTGAAAGATGGCGGAAGACGATAGACTACGACGGATTGTATTTTGAATATTAATTATACTTGTATTTTTTGTTTTGACTTATTTTAATTTTTTCAAAATAGTGTCTAAAGACTTATGGGACACCCTAATATCAATTTCATAATTGATTTTTCTACAACTAAAACAATTGTAAATTCGAGACCTTTGGTTTCAAGAGCGGAGCCTGCATCTTTTATTTCTGCTATTAACTCTCCTTGAAAATATCCAATATCATTTTTATAAATTCTTAACAGACTAGAGGTTGTCTTTTCAGTAGTAATTTCAGATGTAAAAGATTTCCAATACGATCTCCATGAAATAGGATTTAATTTTTATATTATTCATTAATTTCTGAATCTTCAGATACTTTATTTCATTTTAGAAAAAATGTGGAATTTTCCGTTTTTTACCCTGCAGGAATGGAAAAGTCCCACTAAATCATTTTTTAGTTGTTGGATTTTATTTTTTATTATCTAAATATTCACACTCCATTTAAGAGAAAATTTGATTTTTATTAAGAGACTCTGTCTCTCAAGAAGCGAGTTTTCAGTTCTTGCACTTTCAGTGCGCGAAGCTTTGTATTTTTTTTTACTTATTTATTTTTTATTAATTTTTTAAACATTTTTGAATTTTTTATTTTTTAATCATTAAAAAGAGTAGTATGTAATTTTATTCTTTTTCTTCTTATTATTATTATTCTTATTATTTTTTTTATATCTCCAGCATATCCCGCCAAAAATATTTTTTTGAATAATCGTGTGCACACGCACACGTGAATGAAAAAAAATTTTTTTGAGGCGCGGGATATGCTGGAGATATTACTACTATTGTTTTCTGTTATTATTTTGATCAATTTGATCAACGATCAATTTTATGGAGATTATTTTGATTCAATAGCGCGATTTTACAGTAAAGTCTTCGTGGTTATTTTGATCCAACTGAGGATGAATTTTCGAGGTTATATAGATTTAATGGATATGATATCAAAAAAGTGAGGAGTTAGGAAAGTTCAAGCTTAAAGTTACATATTCCATTGAATCCATAAAAAATTTATAATTTATTTTATTTTTGAGATTAATCAATTATTTTAAAAAAATTTTTCAACTGTTAATTTACGATTATGTTCAATTCATTAGTTTACAATTTATAAAATTTAGTTTTTAATTTTAATTTAATCTTTACAATTAATATTTTTGCATATTCTGGTTTATTAATCCAATTTGTTATTTTCATTTTAGTTTGAAAAAATGATATATCTTTAGTGTTTTCTCAAATTTCACAAGAACATCCAGATTTTCCTTTTCCAAAAAATGTGATTTCGAAGCTTTATTAATATTTTTTAATATTCATACTTGAGTAAGTCATTTAAATCATAAAATAAAATATATTCAGATGAAACTTTAACCTTAGTGATCAATTATATTCTGTACCAGTATGAAATTAATAAAATATGTTTGTAGAACTGTTTTGATCAAAATATCTATTCAGGTGGTTCGACACAGACTTTTATTGCCAAATGTTTTGATGGGATCGATAATAACACTCTAAAAATATATATTATTCATATATTGTTACACAATATTTTTATTGCTAATTTAATCGAGATTTTAAATAATAAACCTCCAAAATTCATTACAAGACCTAGTTTTATTAATTTTTTGATAAGTGAAGTAGAGGAGAAATTTACTAAAAATAAAAATGATTATATATATGATCAAATGTGTTCTTTACCCTACAAATAAAACGAGTTTTGATAAAATTATAAAATTAATAACTCTTTAATATTTAGCTTCATTAACCATGAATATTTTCAAGTACTTCAGGCAAATTTCAGGAGATAATGACGAAGGTTGTCGGTTGTATAAAAGGAGTAATGGTCTATCTGGACGACTTATTAGTGTTTACGGGAACTGAAAGTGAGCATTATAAGGTTCTGAACGAAGTACTAAGAAGAGTGCGGGAAGCTGGACTAAGGATAAATACAGAAAAGTGTCACTTGCTGAAAGAGGAAATTAAGTTCTTGTGTCATGTGGTGAGTAGAAAGGGGTTAGAGACAGACCCTTCAAAGTTGGAGGCGATTAAAATTTCGAAAGGCCAAAATGTGCAAAAGGATTGAGAAGCTTTTAGGGATCTGTAACTATTATAGAAGATTTATAAAAGAATACTCGAAAAGATCTAGGCCCTTGCAGAGAGTGTGTGGAAAGAGTAAGAAAAATTAATATGGACACTTGAGATGGAAGAAGCGTTCAAGGAGATGAAAAAAGCATTAACATCAAGTCCCGTTATTAAGAAGGAATTTATTCTAGATACAGATGCAAGTTTTGATTCAATAGAAGCAGTTCTATCTCAACTGGACGAAAATGAAAAAGAACGAGTGATAGCATACGGCTCTCACGCCATGAGCAGCCATGAAATTGGTTACTGCATTACTTAAAAGGAATTACTGCTCATTTGTTACTTTTGAAATCACTTTTAACATTATTTATACTGAAGGAGGTTCAGGCTGAGAACGGAACATAAAGCAATCAACTTCATGATGAGTACTAAGAAGCCGATCACGTCGCAATTCCAAACGAGGATTAATTACTTGAGCAGTCTTGACATTAAGTTCGAATACAGGAAGGGTTCGATACATACGAACGCATATTTGTTATCTAAACCAAGATGCGAAACATGTAGTCACTGCCAATTAGTGCATGAGGAGGCGAAGAAGGGAAAGATGAAATTCAGGATGTTGGATGCAATAAGCACAGAAGACATTAAAGATGCAGAAAAGAACTTGATATGACATGTTCGTACATTGTTGACTCATGTAGATACTGAGAAGGTCGTGGAATATATGAAGGGGAAACATGATATAAAGGGTTTGTGAAGTAAAGTACGGAGGGTATTGTCAGGGTACTAAGCGTTTCAGAAGCATAAAGTGGTTATATCAGCAACAAAAGAGGCCACAGTGAAATTGTAAGCATCTGAAATGTTTGAGAACATTTATGTCGACATCTGCGGTCCGTTAACGGAAACCAGGAGGAAGAAAAAGTACATCCTAGGCATAATAGATCAATACAGGAAATAGATCTGTTTAACTGCGGTAGCAAGGCAGGACGAAGAGACAATTATAGAGAAATAAAAAAAGTTTGGTTTTCAAGTCACAAGACTATCAATGTGGATGGCGCAAAAACATTTGAGTCAAAGAAGATGGCAGAGTTCGCGAAAAGTAAAATTCAGAACTACGGTTCTCAAGTCAATACCACCATAACACTAATGGCCAGATCGAACGGCAATTTAGAACTATTAGGGAGAGACTAAATGCAGCTAAAGCAGAACAAAGAAGGAAGGATTGGGTGGAACTATTGTCAGAAGTTGAGTTTTCATTTAATGCAACAACGCAGAAGACGACAGGATGGAAATTATATTTGGCAGGGGCATAGACCGAGAAAGAGGGTATCCGTCGAGAAAGAAAGTGGATATAACGGAAGTGGAATAGATGACGAAAAAGATTTTTGAAGTTGGTGAAAAAGTCCTGGTCAAAGTGGAAACGAGGAACAAGGACCAGCAAAGACACGAAGGTCATTATTGAATCCAAAGAAAGATACATGGAAGACGGTATTTGATAGAACACGCAGATGGAAGAATTCTGGAGAGGAACGATGAGAAGTTAAAAAATTATTGAGAAGGGGATATAAGGAGTGATTAGAACAATTAGTTTGCTTGAATTTTTTTAAATAAGGACCTCACACCTAAATTAACAATTATTAAATGTTTTTAATTTAAAGTTTTTAAAAATTAAATTACGTTTTTAAAGATATTTAATGAAATATTTTAAATAAATATTAATAAATTTTAAAAAGGTAAATAATTTAATTTTAAAAAATGGTGAAATTCAAGTTTGAAAAGTTTGTTTGAGTAATCGGATTTATTGAAATATCTTATCATTGCTTTGATTTTGAATTATTATTTAAAATGACTACACAAGAATATAACTAATGTTATAAAAAAATTGATCAATTAAACAAAAACACTATATAATTCATCATTCTGACTAAAACTAAAAAAATTTTTTTATAATCACTTTGAACCGGGTTTTTAAAATTGTGCAAAAAATTAATAATATATAAAGTTAAATAAAAAATATAAATTTAAGAAAAAAAAATTTAACAAATAAAATTACTTGATTCCTGATCTAACTCGATAAAAGCTCGATGCTTGTAGGTTGATAATTTGAGAGTCAACAGTCAATGTCGCGTTTCCTTTCTGGAAATTTTTAATATAATATAAATTTAATAATATAATATATAATAAAAAACTGAATATTTATTAAAGTTTGGTTTATTGTTTTACCAAAATGTATTGGTTATCAAATTAATTTTTAAAAATTTTCACATAAAAATCAATTAAGTTTGTAATAGATTGTAATTAAAATTCGACATTCGAATTATAAATATAAAGTATTGATCTTCATAATTAATGAATAAATATTTTTTCACATTTTTTTATATTTTCTAACATTTCGTAAGATTGATTCACCTAAAAATGTTCTAATTCTCCATAATTTATTTTTAAATATATAGTACATTTTAACTAACGTGGCTGTTAAAGTATAGTAATATATTCAAGTAGAATTTTTAAGTTTTTAAAAACCGTAAAAAAATAAAGTTTTAAAGTTAATTAATTTTCAATTAAATAAAATATAAATAAAAAATAATATTTTTTTGAAAATATAATTTTAAAATCGTTGTTTAAATTTATTTGTATTGTTTTAATTTTGAGATTTTTTGGTTAATAATTTTAGATATGTGGCTTGATACATAGCAGGTTAACAGCAAAACCAGATGCTTAAAATCGAAAACATCAACAGATGCTTTTTATTGAGATTAATGTCGATAAAATCTAAGCAAATTTTATGAAGTGTGAGACTATTTGCCAGTCTTACCTGCGTTTAATTATTAAGTTTATAAGTATGACTCTGATCTTAGGATATATTTTAGATTGACAGTGAGGACCTTTGTCCATCTTTCAAACAACAAGTTGATTTGAAGAAAGTAAAACAGGTTCCTTAAAACAATCCATCCATCAATCCAATTGTGAAGTTCTTCACCGGAACTGAACCATTTATCGGAAAGTTCTGATTGCAGCGAGTGGACCATATGGAAATCCAAAAGATTGATATCTGATGATGTAAAAAATCTCACCTTGTACCTTCTAAGTAATTCTGAACAACTGAATGAAAATTTTGTCTCGTGTTATGTTACTAAATTATTTTTTCATGTTTGTCCACATATTTTGGTCTTCTCGGTCAGGGGTTGCTTCAAAAAAATTAATCGGCATCGAAAATGTTTAGCAATTATGGTTTCTGGTGGTTTTTTTATCTTATAATAAATTAAACCTTTTTTATTCCTTCAGATGTATAGCATAATTTTAGTTTAATGGACATTTTGTTTGGCTGTTGATGCACCGGCTTCATCCAAGTATATTTGGTTTTAGGATTGTCACAATGAATCAATTTTTGTCTTTAAGAATCTTATGTAAAATCCTTTTTGTCTCTGAGGAAAGACATCACAAATTATATTTCGTTTTTCAATGTCTTTCCCCGCCAACTTAAATGGGACCCATTTCCATAATTTAAATAAAATATTTTTAAACAAAGTCATGTGTGAATAACTGTTTAATGATGTTTAGATTACAAATAAATATAATAATTTAATTTTTTAAAAGAAATTTTAACATATTTTGTAAAATCCTGAGTTATACTTACACACCTAATATAAGGACGTCGATATAAATTCGGGAAATTCATAATCTTAATAAAAGATGTAAATAGACAATATAAATCTATAGGTAATAATCGAGAAGACTGCACTTAGAGATCGAAGGTGGTCATAAATCAGGTTACCAATGATAGGGATGATTTCCGTAAAGCAATGATTGTGTTTTCCTAGCTTTATTGGCAGGAGCAGTCTTCTTGGAAGTTTTACTTTCCCACGGAATTTTTCATCAATCCACGGTTTTTACAACCACGTCACAACACATAAAAATGTAAGTATTCACCTTGAGATCACGTGGCATTATTTGGCCTTCATTGCCTACCACATCTTAGAACTTAAGGAAGTTGGAACTTCAGAAACACGTTTGCAGATCAAATAGTAATTCTAGCAATTAACTTTTCTGGCCTGGATGAAAATCTTTTCGTCAGAAGAATCTGAGGAAACCAGTGCTCTCGCACTTCAAATCATTCACCAAGACGGAGACTTTTATTTTTCTTTTGAATTTACTTCTCTGTCAACGCACGTTGGATTTGTAAAATGTCATCAGTTATGGCTACTCTCACAGTTGACTTGTTCACACTCATCTCCTTTACCAGATCGCTCATTTAACACCATCTTCATCTATTTTAACTTTGAAATTAATCAAGAATTCCTTATTTCGTTTGAGGTCAGATAGTTAATTGGGAATTTTTTTTGAATTTAAATATATGTCCTTTGTTTTGGCATAAATTTTTACCAACTCACAAACTTGGGTCTTGTTGCATCAAAACCATCTAAGTATTTCTTTTGGTTTTTTCCAGTGCGAAGTAATTCCAACACCAGCGCTTTTCGGTCATATTCTGAATCTGTAACGAATTTTAAATAATTCAAAATTGATTAATTAGCTTACTTAAACAAAAAAATTTAATGATTACTCAAAGAATTTTCTTTTAATTTTGAAAATGTTCCCGATTTATCTCGACGCCCATGTACATGCAGTATTTCAAAAAAAGCTTTTCACTTTAAGCCAATAAAATTTTTATTTACCAAAGTATTATTTATTTTTATTGAATAAAGAATAATGTCAAATATTAAGTATATAAATGATTTCTGTAGCCATTCTTTTCCAGATTGTGTTTTTGTTTCAGTATAATAATGATATGTGATCTATTTATATTTTTATGTCATAAAATTATTTTTTTCTGTAATAAAAAATTAATGTATCCAAATTTTATATATAAAAGATAATTATTTTTAATTTTACCACGATTTAAAAAGTGAAAGATTAAATTTAAAGAATAGGAAATTTGGTTATATACTTTATTTAAAAATATATTAACTTACATACATCCAAATTATTGTATCATAGTTGTTGATAATGTCAAATTTTCCGTTACTAAGAATCTGAACCTAAACGAAATTAATTTTTATTAAAAATAAAATAAATTAAATTAAATTAATAGAGTAGTCAAAAAGTTTCAGTAACTTTTAGAGAAATATTCATACTGAATACAAAATTATTTGAATGAGTTTTATTCATCGAAATACAATCCTTCATGCTCAATTGTCTTCAACAATTTTTCAGTAAGCCGTATGAGACAATTTTGATATCAGATCGTATCTTTGGATGCAAAGAGTTTGCGATATACTATTCAATATGATTGAAATTTAAAAATTTCCTTCATTTCATAAATGTGGACATTGACCACAATAGTTTGAAATCTGGTGGAGCTAGATCTGGATTATATGTTGGATGCTATAAGATTTCAATATCTAGATAGTTAATTATTGTTTTAGATACAATACCCATATGCGTCTAGCATCATCTTGATAAAGAGTGACTCTAGGAATTATTTAATCAAATTTATTCCTCTAAAAATATTATAAATCAAAGGTTTTTAAATTATCAGACAACGAAGCCCTTTAAATTCTTTTACAAACACTAATTACTCAAAATATAACACACACTGAAAAAAATTATATACGCTAATTATCGGATTTTCATATTTCCAAAGATTAAATTTTTTTAATTAATATTAAAAAGAATTCTATATGATCCTAAAGTTCTTTTTATTTAAATTCTGGCTTTATCAAAGATACAAAATTTTTCGAGAAACCCAACAAATTTTCAGAGAACCATTGGGTTCAACGGAAACATCATTGTGAATTTCTGCTCTAAATCCAAATTTCAAGAAAAGAACTAATGAGAGCTTTGATTTTCAGTGATGATTAATGGTGAAATCTATCAAATTAACATTTTAGTTTTGATTATTATTGTTAATTGAAAATTAATTGGAGATACCGGGATTCGAACTCAGGAACTTTCACGTGCACATGGACTGCTCTGATCGCTGAGCTACACCCTTAAATTTTCAATTTATCTAACATTTCCATCCTTTAAATCTTTTATACAGACCCTTAACTCCCCGAGTCTCTAACTTCCAATTCTTTTCCTTTCCTTTGCTTTTCCACTTTCGAGACCTCGTCCGCTGGTTGGTGTTCTGATGAGGTCGTCATGTTAATTGTAGTTAAGAAGTACGTGAAAAGAATCAATTATATAAAAAAGTATAATAAAATTAGTAGAGGTTTCAACAACTGAGAAATGTTTCACAAAATTGGGAACAATGTCTACTAAGTTTTAACAGAAGAAAATTGACATTATTAAAATTTTTAGTCATTTATTGAATCTACAAGTCCACAAAATATAATGAAAAATGACAAAAATCTCTTTTTTCGAAATTGAAAAATCAGAAACTAAAATGTTTTATTTTATTTTTCAAATTTCTTTTAAATAAAAAGAAAAAAAGATCCTGGATTTCGTCAGTATGTATTAACAAAATCGGTAAAACTTTTTAATAATTACTTATAGAAAAATCGAAACCGGAACTATTAGCAATTCCTAAAAGTGAATATAAAAAATGTTTCCTGTCATGGTAGAAGTGATGGCACAAGTGCATAGATGCGGAAGGAGACTATTTTGAAAAATACTAAAAATAAATTTATTTTTTGTGTATATTATATACTTTATAGCTCCATTCCGGGAATGTATTGAACGCACTTTGTATATTAATAAATTTTTTTTTATTTTAAAAAATTAAAGCGATACTTTTGATCGATACTCGTTAGGATAAACGCTGACACATCCTTCAGATTCAATTAGGGTTTCGTTTTGCTTAATAAAATCTTCTATGGGTATCGGAAAAATCAAATTTAAGTTACACCTCGGCTTTATTGGCGGTTCTTTTCTATTTTCTAACTTTGTTAAATCGTTTCTTTCTGCATTTTTCCTTGCTTCAGTGGCAAGCTCACTGAGTTGAACTTCCAAACTTTCTATATGAGAGTAAATCTCATATTTGATATTTGTAGTAGGTTCGTCGAAGTATCTTAATAAAATATGTTTTTCAATTTAAACATTTTCTATTACAATAAATTAATTTAAATTACAAGGATTTGAGAATGAATTTTATTATTATTATTATTATTATTATTATTATTATTATTATTATTATTATTATTATTATTATTATTATTA
>JBBMKC010102949.1:0-16613 GCA_037834085.1 Bipalium vagum
TTTTATTGATCTGAATCGGATAAGAGACGTATTTGTAATCTTTATCCTTTTCTCTCCACCAAGTTCTCAACAGTTACTTTTAATCATAGACTTTGAGAAGAGATCGTCTTCCGTAATTAATCCGACTTTTTTACAACTCAGAAATTACTTTGCCAACAGCTGATTCGTTAAAAGACTTTTTCGAAATTCGAGGTATTGAGTGAGAGTTTTCCGTTGAGTGAGAGTCCTCCACACGAAACAGGTGGTTCTGGCCTTTACTCAAATTTGATCTTTTGCGGAGTGATTGAAAATTATTCAAATGGTGAAGATCTTGTAGGTCTTAACTTTCAGTCGACTCAAGAAGAAGTTCTTTTCTGTTCTCCAGGTTTTGTCTCTCCGATTATTGATAAATCTACTTCTTCTGAACCTTCGGATATACCTGTTAGGCGATTGAGTTTGAAAGAGACAGGATAGAGCGGAAACGCTTTTGAGAGAAATGGTTGAAAATGACTATGACGTTGACCAGATAATGGATACAATTGTCAGCTTTTTCCGATTTCAATCATCTGTTCCATGTAATAAACCGTACCTTGGTACAAACTTGTTTAAGAAAAAAATGAGTAAATTTACTGTTCGTTCAAATTTTAATAAAAATATGAAGGACACAGTGAATAAAATTGTCAGTGATGATACTATTGATTGTCGACCATCAATGGAACACATTGTTGAGCATTTTACCTATTCTTTGCATGAAAATAAGATCTGGCTGTTCAACAAGTTTTGTAAGTTTTCTTCAACTCAGTTGAATTTGGAATTTATTTCGACTGCTGAAATGTGTGCGGGACTGAAAGACGTTGATAACACAACGCCTGGATGTGGTGGCATCATATATAATAACTTGAAATATCTGGACCCGGATGGGGATATTTTGAGTTATTTGTTCAACAAAATTATTGAATGTGGTAAAATTCCTTCCTTATCGTCTTCGTTTAAAACTTGTTTGATTCCGAAACCTGGGAAAGGTGATAATTATCATTTAGTGTCGAGTTAGGGGCCTATCGCTCTCCTTTGTACTTCGTATAAAATATTTGCTGCGATTCTGTGTAGCAGATTGAACAATTTGGTTCTGTTTCGGTTCCACACTTTTTGATTGGTGATTCTCCCAATAGAGTGTTGGCTTATGCGGATGATATTGCCATTTTTGCTCAAAATCCTATTGACTTGCAATTAATTATCGATACAGCCGTTTCAACCTCTGAGTGGTCAGGAATGAACTACCGTCCTGCGAAATGTGCTTTCATTTCTATACCGCCAGATGAAATGATTAGTGTCATTTCCATGTATAATGTTCTAATTTGGCGTTTGGCTTCTGGGGAATTCTGTCAATAACTTGACGTTCCTGTTGGTGTTAAAGTTGATCAATTTCCATATGATATTCTGAATAAAATCATTGTTGATTTGGGTAAGATTGTCAATTCTGGCATGTTCGGTTGGCAAAAGTTGAAAGCTTATAAAATTTTCTTGCATTCTCGTTTAATTTTTCCATTCAGAACCAGAGAAGTAAAAGTAAGTTCCATTGATAGACCACAAAGATCCGGTCCAATTAGTGAGAACAGATGTTCAAAAATTAGAGGCTATCTCAAGATGATTTTGAAACTTCCGGCGAAATCTGAATCCAACTATCTCCATTGTTCCATCGAAAATGTAGGAGCTTGACTAACTGCTTTGCATGATGTGTATTCGACTCAATGTATTGTTCAAGGTTTTCGGCTCTTGACAACATCGTGTGACTTTACTAGAAAGATAATTTCTGATTCTCTCTGTCTTGTTGCAGCGATTCGTTTGAAATCATCTTCCTTTACCATTTCGGATTGTCTTGAATGGATTCATGGTGACAAGACGAAACAGAGTTGAGCATCGAAAAAGTCTTGGTGGCTGATAGTGAAAAATGCTATTAACTTTTCTAGAAAGGCTTTAGAAATTTCTATTTCTTTTGAAATTCAAAATGATTTGGTCGTTCTTCAAATCTCTTCTAATAATATGAGTACTTCTGCTAGCACTTGTAGAGATCTGAGTGCATTGTCTCATCTTCTCCATCTTTATATTCAAGACTCGTATAGTTTGAAATGAAACAATATTAAGGGGAGCAATTTCATTGCTGACACTGTGAGATTGCGTCCTCCGGTTAATAAGTTGATTTTCAATGGTGATTTGAATGAGTGGCTTTAAATTTAACCATGAAGCTCGAAAAAATTCTCGTTCGATTAACGCAAGACCGATGAATAAATGTAGAGATTCGCGTGTCTGTCGTCGATGTCACGCTTCTGAGGAATCAATGGTACATTCTTTGCAAAATTGTATTCCAAACATGTCATTGTGTACAGAGCGTTACAATGCTTGTTTAAAAAAGATCTGCGAAGCGCTTCATAGTCCAGATATCATTGTGGTGATGGACAAAAAGTGCGAACCTTTGAAAGATTACGCGGAACGTATTGATCTTATGATCAAGCACGTTGAGAAAATTTTAATTTTTCTCACTGATGTTAAATGCCCGATGGATACCTTGGAAAATTTCCGGAATTCAGATGAAGGCAATTTAACAAAATATACAGATCTATGTAATCGACTCGTAAATTTAACCCTGGCTATATAACAGAGTTTGACTAACTCACACTCACTAGGTCTTTATATATACATTCAAATGCCCACGGAAGGCTTTTATTTGTAATACTTTTATTTGGTGATAGTACTGAGGCTGTATATAGTTTCACATTATAGAGTTTTTATTGGGAAAACGAAAACCCCTGAGTGTGTATGTACTAATTTTTTTATTTTTCTATTTCAAAATAAGTCCAAACGGTCACCACGTTATATTGTCGGATTTTAAAATCAAAATTTTGCGAGACATGAAAATTTTATAAAGAAAGTATAAACTTTCCGGTGAGCACAAGGTTTAACGTCCAAAACTGTGGTTTTATAATTATCGTGTGTGAGTTCTTAAGATCTTGCTGTAATGTTCACAGTGCTTGTGTTGTCAGTTTCTGACAGAATAGTCGTCAAAAAAGTATTAAAAAAATTTTAAAAAAGAAAAAAAAATTCAAAAAGAAAATAAAGAGAGAAAAAAAACATAATATTTTTTGTAGAGCTGTGATATTCCCGAATGTCAACGTACCTGAGTGATGAAAGCCGACACGAGATTACAACCACGAGTTCTCAAGTAAAGCCGATGAACTCAGCGAAATTGACAAGGATACAAGCAGATCCCGAAGTGTCCAAATCAATTATCAACAACCTTATTTTTCATAAATAGATTTGTAACGGTGGTCCCTTATAGACACTGATAACATGGATTGAGCCCCATGTATCAGTTGATGCTAATCTGAAATTGATATCCGGAAATGAGAAATCAGTCGTTTCATGCATCTATGTATTGTCATTCTGTTCTGACCCTTCAGTAATGACGAGGGCATATTACCCTCGGGAACTGAGCACCTTGAGGTAATACGGGGTCAATCGGTGAGCAATCATCTCTTCTTGATTGACCATAGTACCATCAACCATCTCAGATTGAGCCTTGGGTGGACCTGAGAAGTCGTATTATGCAAGATTTCTTTTTCATTTTAAATTTTTAATTATAATTTAATTAATCTAAAAGATCTAAGAATCCAGACTTGCAAAGTGATTATTTTAATTAGCGGAGCTTTTTATGAAAGCGCAACGACCTCAACAGCGATCACTTTCGTTAAACTTAAATAATATACGATATAGTTACAAAATGAAAGCTAAAAATTAATATTATTTTGAGATTAAATTAATCATTTAAAACAAAAACAAAATGCTGCACCTATTTCGAATGAGCTCCAAGGTTTACTTTCTTTGGCGATGATTGCAATAAATATGCTATCTTGATTAGTATCTTAGAAGACCACTCGAAATCAGAAATTTACAAACAACACAAAGGTCAAAACTGAGAATTGGATTTCAAAGGTAATTCTTTTTTTATTTTGAGATTAATTCTGAATTTGAAACAGAAAATGTTTAGACTTCATAAAAAATTACTCATTTTCACAGCAATCGTTTTTAGGGTACAGAGTCCACAAAATTTTAAATCTATGAAGATCATTACGGTACAGAGCTCTTTGTTGAAGTTATGAAAATATTACTATTAACAGAAAAATATTATTAAAGTTTCAACCGTAAAATATTATCAAATTTAATTGATAAAAACGAAAAAATTACTGGGAATCCATTTTCCACGAAACATTTTATGGATTTCCTGGAACCCTCGCGTACTTCCCAATGTGGATTTTTAACATTTTTAAGCTTAAAAGGGTTTTATTGTTTATGTTCTTTTCTAAATAACTACCCTCGGATGCGTTTTAATGATGAGAATTGTGGAATCCCTTTACAGGTGGATGATCCCTTTTCAATAGGGAAGTAGTAATTAAAATTTACCATTATATTACTGTTGTCATATTAATAATTAACGGAAATTATATAATATTACTGTTATGACAACAAAAAATAAAATCTAACTTTTTCAAAAAAAAGAATCCAATTCTTATTAATATAATTGAAACAGTTTCATAAAATATATAAATTTTTCAATATTCCATCAATATATTCTTTAAATATCAGAATAACGGTGATGATTTATACAGCGATCGATAATATCTACTGTCCACTAAGCATATGACTGATGTTTTTCTTCTACTACTCACAAACGAATATCCCATCAATTTCGATCACTTTCAAAGGCCATTTATTGCCAGCGCTCATTGACTGCTTTCCCAAATAATAATCGGCAGTTTTTGATATTGATCTCGATATTTTTCTATATCCGCCAGGTCTTCTTCGTAAATCTTCCCGGCAGTAGTGTGGTATTATGCTGCCATGGTAAATCTTTCGACTCAGTGTAAATCACAATGGCTTTGAAAAGATTTTTAACAGCTTCAGTCGGATTAACTTTCCGAAAACAGTTCGCTGTCTGTACATATTTCGAAGTAGCCTCCTGCTTCATATCTCACTAAAAATGCAAATTAGCATTCATAACAAATGCATCACCCGTCTACTGTCACCATTGAAGGCGAATATCAATCCCATCTCACCTTCAAACACAGCTCACTAGTACTGGGGATCATTTGGAATTATGAAATCTGATTCCCAGATTGCCAGAGAATAATCTGCAAAATTACTGCCTTTCGTAAAATATAAAAAGGAATCCAAATGTTGGTCTTAGATACAAACAGATTGAATTATAATTCTGCGAAATTTTCTTGCACCGCAAAACTCAACAAATCTAAATTTGGTATTGACCATTGTTGTTTTGGTGGTTTTCGTAACAGATACGCAGAGTGGACAATCTTAGAGTTGAGATCATTGTTAACCGGGTTGGGCGTCTGAGTTGCCATTGGATTGTGACATAAATACGCTTTGTTGTGTTATCATGTTTTGATCACACCAACTGTGTTGCACCAGCCATTTTGCATCCGAATCAGGTTTTCAATCAAGGGTTACTGATATTCTTTGGGTTGAAGAATTATACTTTGAAAGGTTAAAAAATCAAATGATTATTTTCAGGACGTATTATATTAAGGACCTCAACATACCCATATTGAGAAGAAACGAGAGCCGAAAGTTTTGGTAAATTTTAGACGAAGAACAAGTGATAAGAAGCCAGATGAATAGGACCACTAATATCTTGAAATTAATTTTAAAAAATTCTGAAAATCAACCAGAACCATGTTAAAAGCTTCAATATCACAACCCCTCTCCACTATCACCTAAGAACACTAATGTGATCATCTATGGAAGTCATATAAACAAGTTTCCAATTTCCATGTTTATTTAGTAAAATTAACTCTAAAGCCTTGTTAGGTCTTCAATGACACGACCGTTTTCTGTTAATTTGACAGTCATAATGACCTTTTCGGCACCAAATTGGTGGGTCTTTTATAATACTACATGAATTTAAACCCATGAATAAATCAATCAAATCTCAAGCTTCAATGTTGTCACCCTTGTCACCCTGCAACCTGACGAAAACAGTATGATCATTTGTGCAGTTAAGTGAATCAGGTCTCATCACACTAAAAACTATACTAATTAATAAATCAATATCTTCTTCTAACGATTCAAAATCCCAACCTTTGTCAACCTGAATTGACTGTGGAGTTCCATGCCGTACTCGGACAATAACGTCATTCCCACACTCTTACATCAACCTACATGGATGACGTTATGCGCAATAGTTAACTCAAACGTCATCGATGACGTCACTCGTGTCTCGCTGAATGCCGTGAGCGTTCGTGAGCCTAAGGGATTCGACATTTTTGCCATGATTTACCTAATAGGCCAAATAATATTCAAATGTAAAAGAATAAATTTTCTTGTTATCATTTGTTGCCCTTGTGTCGCCAATTTTATTAATTTTAATAATTATTTATTTTTGAGATTTTTTTTCATTGAAAAAAGATTTTTATAAAGATTATTTTTTATTTTGTACCTCTAAATTTTTGTGAAATTAAAAAGAATTTGTTTAAATTTAAATAATTTTTTAAATATTTTCAGCCAATCAGATTAAAAGCTGAAAAATTTTGTTTAAATTAACAGTTTAATTGCTCGAAATTGGATTATTCATAAAAAAGAAGAAAATGTCTGGATCTCCTGATGACGAGAACGATCTTTGCTTGATTTGCATGAATGGGACCGGGAAGAAGCAGCAGGCCATGCTGAACCCCTGTGAGCATTCCTTTTGCCTCGAGTGCCTTCAGCTGTGGCTGAAGATCAATCCAACCTGTCCCTTCGACAGACGCCGCATAGAAAAACTTTCAGTTTTTAACCCTGTTAACAAACTCAACGAAACAGTTTCCATCCTCTTATTTCTAAACCCTGGTCTCGTCGAGGAACAGCTTGAATTCATTTCACAGTCCTTTTCAAAATGCTTGATGTTCCTGAACTTCTTCCAGGACTTCTTGGAAAGGTTCCGTGAGGCAATGCAGTCCGTCTGCGAAATTAATGCCACTTTTCCCCAATGCCAGCTTTATGATTTGTTAAACTCCAATGACAATACTTCGACGAAAGGAGTACAAGATCTTCTAAATTTGTTGATACCGATCTTTCAGAACATACTGTCCACTATAAAGAATTATAAATTTCCGCTGGACAACATGGTCATGGCAGTCAGAGAGCGACTGATCATGCTAATTGGTGAAGAGACCCTGCAGTTCCACAGCGAGAAAATGAGGGCCATCCTGAAGCTGTGCAACCTGCTGTTAATAACAAACCAAATATTTGTCAACGTTTCAACCTTTTTCCAGGTCTTTCTTTGGAAGAAGACTGACGACCACGGTCGAACAGACAGAGACTTAACGTGCTTACGTTACATCTTCAAAACCGCTCCTGAATTGAACAAGTTCACCAGTCTGATTGAAGACTGTTTCAGATTCGCCAGAGCAATTATTGTCAAGGGGTTATGGCAGGAATCCATCGGAGATTTTGCTACCATCTTCAGAAACTGGTCCACAGAATGTCTTGTGTGCAATGGATCCCTACCAATGCAGATACATAATTATGATTATGGTTTCCGACACGGAGTATGTCGTTGGTGTCTTCAAAGATTTCAGCTACCGAACAACTTTTCGTCTTTCTCCAGTGAACATGAGACGTTCGATGTCGAAGGAGGGATAAACCAAGAAGCTTACGATGTCATTAACAGCAGCATCGACTGGATTGTGAACTCCGTTATCCATACCGCGAGAACTTTGGTGGCCATTTTGAATGGACAGTCAACCACAGATCAAGCCTCGTTGAAATCGATGTTTTGTGGTTACTACGTGATCCACTTTCGCCTGATGCTGTCATATCACATGTTCCTAAATCTTATGGTGGAGAGCCAAGATATTAGCCCTAAAAGTAGGGTGATTTTAGGACTTTTCAGGTGCAGCCTCTCAATTCTATGTGTTTTTATAAAGTTTGTCAAATCAGCTCGCAAGTCCGAGAAAAAAGTGAATGAAGCCGGAACCAGTGTTTACATAAAGAGCGTAATTAAGAAGAGTGTGCTCTACATGAGGAAAAAATTGAAGGGACACATACATTCCGTGATCTTGGAAAACGAAGAGTACTGTCTGCAAAGTAGAGACGAAAATATAAAGAAAATCATGGAAAAGTTTTCTGCTTTGTCTCAGATGTTTTGATGAGTATTTGAATAAAACCTGAAAATTACGTCTTGTGTCTTGCTCTCATCGTCATGTGTTCTGTGATCTCATTTTTTTTGGATATTATCGAAATTAGATGTTCCAACTTTAACAGATTCTTTTTAATCTCGAGGAAATATTTTCATTAAAGCTATTTGTTGATTGACGTCGTCATAGAAACAGAAATAGATCAATCGAAGAAGGCCATGAAGAAATATATTACTATGACCGAAATTACATTGGCTATTTAAAATTCAATAACAAATTTGACCTCGACAGAAATCGATTTTATTCTCCATACTTATACGGCGTACTTATTCAAAAAAATCTGCTAAAACTAAAACATCTATTTCCATTATTCCATTTATGAAACAGAATGTGCAAGTGTTCCTCTGATACAAACCGAAAATTTCTTAATCGTAATGTCTGATAAACCAAAATTTGTATTTGTTTTTGAGAAGATTTCCGCAAAATACTTTTGTGAAAAATTTATAATGTAAATATTGTATGGTACAAAAGTTCGGACATTATGAAAAACTATTTTGAACAAATTGTGACATTTTGGGTTCTCTTTTCATTTAACTGCGCATTTAACGTTTGTTTTAAATTATTATTTTAAGAAACATTCAAATTTTTAAAAATTAAAAGTACTAGGCTCCGAGAAGGGCCTTTTGTTCCTTATCCATTATGTAATTCTGAAACGTATTCACAATGGTAATTTAAAACTAATTAACAAAATTAACCTTCAAATAAATCATTAAAACGACTTATAAATGAGTCATCTTGTTTTGCTTTGTTTCTATTTTTTAAAACATTTATGTAATTTTAAAATGTTAAAGGACGGAATGTTCACCGTTTTTTGATTTTAACAATTTCTCATCATCAAACAATGTGGTGAATGAGGCAGAAGGACAACATTGATGAAATATTACACATGAGACATATGTTAGGTCATCAGGTGTGAAATGTTCGAGTTAATCAACATTTTCATTTACAGTTGACGCAAGATGCAAATCACCGAAACTGTCAACACAGTTCTGCCATCTTACTGGTAAGGAGTTTATTCCAGCAGCGAAGAAGTTTGCTGATAGAGTGGAGATGAAATCACGGAAGCCGTTTTTCACAGTCGTTTCTGTATTAAATATCAAGAAATGATCCAAAGCTCGCAAGAAATGATAGTCAGTTGAGTTGATATCAGATGGCAGATCTAAAAGTGATCTTCTCATGAGTAGATATTGGGTCACTTTGCTCCTAGATAGTAAAAATTGTGTTGCTCATCCTCTTCACTTCGTTTTAATTACTTTTTTTGTTTAACAGTTCACATACTTATTGGGGTCGATAACTGTCTTCTGGAAGACCTCTGAGCCAGGGAACGAAAGTGCTAGATGATTATTCTTTCCTTTAGCTAATCGTAAGTACCACTTGAGGATTCTCATAAAGCGGGATATTACTGTTCACAATAACCATTCCTAGTCCACTTGAGAACTTTAGAAATAGAAATCATCGTTGTCATAACGAATATCATGTGTGAATTGCAATTTTCATTTCGTTGACAAAATGATCTAATGGAACACTGATAACAGAGGCCGTCCACCCATCCTTAATCAGGTCTACTTTTGAAATGATTAACAGTTAGCTAAAAAATATGATCCCTTATTACTTATCAAGGTCTATGAGATTTTCATTAATAAGAGAACTAGTCAAATCGTTCAGAGTAACTCTCTTAATTGGTTCAACGTGAACGTTAGGTGCACAATTTTCAAATTAAATTGTAAGGAGACCTTCAATCTAACTTTTCCCTGATATTCGCATAATCTGGTTCATGTACTATTTATGACGAGTCAGTCCCAGAGGTTTTGTGATTTCCTTAGAGCAATGTTTTGGTCCCAATCTTCAGAAAGAATCAGGTATAAAAAACTGAAACAAATCGATCTAAAATTCTGCTTGGTTTTTATTTCATTTCAATTTTAAAATTTTAACTTTATTCTTTTGAATAACTTCCTTCACTTTTAACTATTTTCGCATGATATTTTCTTCAAATTTACTTTTCGTTGTTTATCCGAGTTTCATAATTTCGGTGGTCATGGTTAATTATCATCAATGTTTATATAAACACATCTAAAAAAATTCTGTTTAAATCGTATCAGAACGGTAAAGAGGAATCTGAATTTAGAGTTATGAATATTATTTATATAATACGTATTATTATTTAATGGTTCCAATATGAAGAATTTCGCCAATAATTAAAAACTCCAAAACTTCAAAGATCCTTAGGCCTGTATAGACGACAGGGAAATTTTGAGAAGTCCACAGAAACCGGAAAAGAAAGCGAAGAAAACCAAATGAAGATGTTTGGTCAGTCTATGAAAAAGCGTCTGCGAAGAAGTATATGTGGAGAAGCTAAGACAGAGAAAAACGAAACTCTTCTTGCTTAGATCACAAAACGACGAATGCGTAAAGCCTTAGAATTCTCAAGGATCATCATTACTAGGACAGCTAAGTGCATTTTTTGCACTTTTTGCATTATTTGGAATTATTTTTGCATTACTTAATGCAAATTATAAATGCAATTTTGTTTAAATAATAAATATTAAAAGGTACAATTTTAAATAATCGTTCGTAATTATTGTTTATTATTATTAATTATTAAGTAATTTAAAAATTATTTTTTGATATACGAAATGCAATTCTGAAAATTGAACACAATTACGGTCAAAAGTCACATTTAGTCACATGAGTTAATTTTACCTTGGCAAATGATGGTACGGTTGAATAAAGTTTTGTAATCCATATCTAAATTTTTATAATTTTTTTCTAAATAGCTTTGAAAATTTTTTGCATTATTCTTAAGAAAATTTGCACTTTTTTTAGAAAATTTTTGCATTTTTTTGGTTACCCTGAATCTTAATTTATAACTTAAAATCCTTGCCGGATCCCTTATAAGTTTTTTCTTGATTCGTATGGTATCTTCGATTACAATTCTTATCGAAAAGATTGGCGAATCGAACATGTAAAGGTTTTATCAAAAAATATGGAAGAATTCAAAGGTCACAATATTCTGAAACATCCAAAACTGACTCACATTTTGTGAAAGTCTCATTAAAGTCATGATATCATCTCGATTGTCATGTAATGCTGTTGTGGTTTTCTTCTTGTAGGTTGAGTGAGGTCACGTAAGTGATGACATGGAAGAATTGCAGGTGAGACGGAGTTGCAGTTTGGAAGAAACAAAACTAAACCAATTAAGTAGTAATAGCTTTTGGATCTAGGAGACGTTGAAAAAAAGCGACCCTCCTTTATTTAATATTCAACTGATTTATTGTGTGAAAACTTTTAAACCACCTTCACTTGATGAAATTGGCTAATTTATTGTCTTAAAATTCTTAAAGAATTACCTTTCAGAAACTTCGTTCTCACAATGAAACTTTAAATTTACCCCGGTAAGCTGGATGCATAAAGAAAAAATTTGATTTCAATTTATTATTATATATCGTAACATATCTTCAACGCAATTTCGAGACCTCTTAAATTTTGTTTATAAAATCCAATACTTGTCTACACAGTGATTATTCACTTACGTAATATACCTCTTAAAGCAACTATAAAAGTCATTCATATCATTTTGACCCATTTACGGTAATATTCTGGTTGCGTCCATTTGAATACATCTTTTCTTATACAGACCTCGTCATGTGACTTTAGGATAGTTTTGATCTCATAAGGGTAAAGTTGAAGATCTATTCGTACACATTGTGTACAGCTCTACAACTGCATCCAACTTCCTTCTTCATACACCTGACTTATTTCGCATATTTGTTCATTATCAATTGTTGGTCTTCCACACTTCCAAAAGTCACAAACACCCCCAGTCTCCCTGACTTTTAAGAATATGTTCCTCATTGAAAGAACGTGTGATTGATTCTATTTCAGGTCTCAGTAAAACAATGTGCACTCTTTCTTCAAAGGAGAACATTATTGAAATCTGAATTCACTGCCAAGAAATTCGATAACATCGCTTACTGACACAACTTTACTCTCACATTAACTTTCTTACTTGGTAGAAAGGGCTTTCATGTTTCGGCAATAATTCTAATATTGCTGAATGAAATTTACTTGTTGAATGTTGAAATGAATTTAAAGATAAAAAGACCCAACCATCTGATATTACTATTTTATAAGATAAATTAACCTCTTGACGTAACAACTGTCGAAAGATGTCAAAAAGGAAAAATATAAATCTTGGTCCCCCTGTCAAGAGGAGAAGGGATCACTCAATTTCACTCTGAGAATCTCACTTGAGGATTTGGTTGACAATCTCCACATAGCTTGCTTTTTTGTCAAAAGAATCTGCGTTATACATTTTTCTGATTTCCTCCCTGACCTTCTGAGCTTCATTTGCATAGCACCGAGACTGTGAACTAAATTAAGACTGGTACCCAATGTCCATCATGTTACCTGGATCATTTTATTCAACTTTTCCTGTAGAAAGAGGTCATTTTGCCTATCCTTCTCCATTATTTTCATCATCATTTCGTAATGCTTATTTGCTTCTTCTTCCTGGATTCTAGACACCTTCATTACATTTCAAAGTCCATGACATATCAAACTCTTACATCTCCCGATTGTGTCGGTTAACGAGCTCCTTGTACTCTCGCTCGTACTGGATTTTTAACTGTTCCCTTTGCAGTTTGTCGGAAATTTTCTCCTCGGCTGTTTTAAGGCTCTAAAAGGAGGGATTGGGTGACATCATCTTTCCAATAAAGAGTACTATTTCCCGAAACTTTTCTAACTCGCTGTAATAATTCAGAATCTCCTCCTCCAACTGATTCCTGCGATGGGAGACGTTTATCATCTTCGTCTCAAATGCTCGTCTAAATCACAATACGCCAGTCACAGCTCATCTTTAAATCATTTCACATGGGTATTTGTGAGGTGGGACATGTGGATGAAAGGTTGTCGTGATGCCAAGACAACGTTGGAAGATGACTATTTCTGAGTTCTTGTAATCAGAGACCTTTAAGAAGAGAATGTCGTGAGAAATTGATAGCAAAAGGGAAGTCAAAAAGGAAATATTGTCTCAAAAAGAAGATAGATGATTCCCTAAAATGTACAGGTCAATGAGAAGGAAAGGGTTTACGGTCTCATAGATTTTCAGGTTGTTACGACAGTCGAGGAAAGAAATTAAATTTCACAAAGAATGTGAAATCCTTTTCACAGTCACCGAGAGAGCAAGGTAGATCTGGCAAAGAGGTGCCGAAGGAGTGAGGTCGATAATAAATAGAAGAACGTACCGTTTGCTCTCGATCTCCAGCATCTTCCTCTTCTGAATTTCGTCCTTGTTTTTCGCGGCTCTGGATAATTTCGTTTCGAAGATTCTTCTTCTCTCATCCTTCTCGTCTCTAGAGGTAATGAAAGAAAATCGATCAGTCTCAGCGGTTTAATGTACATTTTGTGCTTTATAAGATCGGCAAAGTACCGTTTTGAATTGAAGTCATCAGGAAATATTTGGATCAATTTAAGAATGATCGGATCAACATTGATTGAGGTATCTAGCAAGGAAAGATGAGCAAAACTGACCTATGTCAAGAAAGAACCAAAACTTGAATGGTACGTGTTTTGATCTCTGCAAAAAGGGTTTACGAAGTTCCGAAGACACGAATTGCAGTTCTAAGAACAGAACACTTTCAGCAAGTGACTCTCTCACCCTTTCGTCAAGAAAATCGAGAACGTGTAGACGTGACTAAGTCTCCACAGATCAAGGTATGATTATGTTCAAGAGATTTTGATCCACTTTGATTTTCCTTCGGAAGCCGTCTTTAAATGTTTCATAAACCACGGATTCGGAACAATGCTGCTGAAGGTAATAATGGATTGCAGACCCAAGGATATGAGCAGGACAACATTAGATTCGGGGAACAATCTCAGGATCAAAACAAGGAGAGGTCAAACCGTTTTTGATAATGAAAATTGTTCGACCGGTTTTAAAAGTGACAACGTCCATCCTCAAACTGTTATGCTGTAAAAAGGTGGAGGAAATGTGGAGATAAAGACAATTTAATAAAGATAATCTTCGTATAGATGCAACAGTGTGGAGAGAGTTTGGTCGATTTGTCATTGCCAAAGTTCTTTTAGAGACCGTGAAGAAGAAATCAAGATGTCTTCACCTTAAAAGGTTAATGTATGTCCACCTATATTTCGAAAGGAGACAACATTCAGGGTTTATGAACAGGTGGATAACTGACAATGAAGACGGATTATATATATCAAAGATGTTCCAAAGATACGAAGGTCAATAAAAAACGAATTCCCTCTAATAGTTAGAAGATCTGGGTCGACTGTAAGAACAGCGGCTTGCTGGGATTTGAAGAATACCACTCTTCATTGTCTGTTCATAAGATTTTTAAGGATTATGTGGGTTAATCAACGATGCACAGAAGAATGAGATGCAGGGATACCAGGGTTAAACGCTTAGATTTACCATTTCTGAAAATCTAAGGCCTTTCATAGAAAAGGTCGACCATTCATAGTAATAATCTCTAAGAAAATGGGTGTCAGAAAGGTTCTTGCAAAATGAAGTAAGAAAGAAAATATTGTTTCAAAATCAACCTGCAATGGGCGAACTAAGTAAGTCCACCCCGTGCTTCTTTATCGATTATTAAAAGGTCAAGGTTAATTCGTTCGGAGTAACTGAGTGCACACCGTAGAGTTCTTTGTTTGTCTATGTCAAATGAATTACGACGGAATAACAAAAAGTAAATTATTCAGGACGTGTCGGAGTCCTACGAAGGTTCTCCCAGTTGACTCTCAGTCAAGTGAACAATGTCGGTTCTTAATTAACGACTTAAGTCTTTGATACTTTTCCCAAATGAGAATTCATCTTTAGCAATCTGTTTTAGAGGGACACGATTTAGAAAACTTTGACTAAATTTTATGTTTCACTGATTTTCCTTGCAAGTTCATTTATTACTTGGCCAATTGCTCCAGGGCCCGACGCTTCTGGTGGAACTGCAACTCCCTCATCAAAGAATTGGTGCTCCTCGACTCGTTCTAGAAAACAAAGAATAGAACTCGACGCTTCTCAGAATAATCAGCACTAGAACCGCTTGGCTGCTCGCTCCGTCTTTCGCCTGAGGTCCAGGAGATCCATTGTGCTTGGTAGAGGAGGCGAAACCTGAGTCGACATTCGCGGAAGAACGCCTGCGGCAGCTGGTTGATTGAAAAGTAAAAGGTCTTCAGGGATGAAGAATGAAAAGAAAATAGAATTACCAGTGATCGTCATCTGAGCACTCCACGCCTGAAAAAGTCATAAAACCATTCCAATAATCCACTTTACCGTTCTTTCGCCCACTGTACTTTCTGCCCTCCACGAAGATGTCCTGTCGGCATGCTCGGAGCTCATTGGACAGTCGCTGTCGCTCCACCTTGGCTCTCAGGACGTTCACTGCGAAATTATATTAACGACTGCGGGAGAATAGTTTTTTGTTTACGCTTTCTCTGCTTCTCCATGTTGTCTCTCTCGACATCGGACCGGTAATCGGCAAAGGCATTCGGCAAAAGGTCCAGCGGTTTCAGATTTAGATTTTGGCAAGCCTGCAGAGAAAGCGGACTCGTCAAGACGTACTCGCAATTACGGAACTCCTCCTTCTCGAAATTATTCAAATCAATGTGATAACTTGGTTCACGATCCGTCATTGTGAGACAGTTATCAGAAATGGTCGAACAGTCAATCAAGCAAAAAGTTTACGAATTTGTAAATTGTTTCTATGACAACGGTAACTGAAAAGGGAAGTCAAATATTTAAACAAAAACGTTCAATCGAATTTAATAAAATTATAAAAAATATATTTTATTAAATGTCAAAACGAAAACAAAAATAATTTTATTTCTGACAGTGAAAAATGAAAAAAAATTTGCGGTACATTCGACCAGAAAAATAAAAATATCAAAATCTTTTTCATTGGTTTCAAATTTTCAATATTATGTGTTCCACTGTAATTAATTTCAATGATTAATTTCTTTTGACAACTTCACATATCGGTGTCAGAGGTCAGATAACTGTAGAGATCGTGCCAAGAAGAAGCTAAAAAGGAACTTACTGAGACAACGGATAGTTGGTGCAACATTCATTTTGATAACAGTCATCACACTTTGATTACACATTGTGTCTGGGAAATTCAATTCTATTTACTTGATTTTAATTTTGATATTTCACGTAGAAAGGTTATTTTCATTTCTTTTTCTTTTCAATAAAATCAATAATAAAGAGAAAAAAGTAAAAAATTTCAAATGAAAATAATCAATGAAATGACCTCATAAAGTATTAGAAAAAAGGATAAAAATAATAATAAAATATAATAATAAAATATAATAAGAAAATATAATAATAATAATAATAATAATAATAATAATAATAATAATAATAATAATCAGAAGGAGAAG
>JBBMKC010103060.1:0-16609 GCA_037834085.1 Bipalium vagum
AAGGACGATGTTTCACTTCTGAGGAAGAGTTGAAAAATGGCATGTTGGAGTTCTTCGCCTCGAAATCACCAGAGTGGCATTGAACAATTGACTCAAAGGTGGCTCCAAGTAACTGAAAATGATTGATTGTACTTTGAGGAATGATTGTGATTTTTTTTTGTTATTCTTGTAATTGAATATATTGAATAGAAACGCTAATGACTTTTGACTCAACCTGGTATCTTCATGATGTTTGAGACTGTTGTATGGCAGAAATTTATTTTCTTGACAGTTTTAAGCAGGTTTTTATGGGTGGCATTGTTGTAACTTCGTAAAAGTCCAGCAACAGCTGTTCCAGTGATCTTAAACTGAGCTCCATTATCTTTTCTGTTATCACATGTTCTTCCAAATTTCTCGATTTCATTCAACATTTTGTACGCACCTCACAGGCTATATCCACTACTGCGCACAGCCTGAAGTCTGTCTTTTGTGCAGACGTGAACAGATGAACCTAGAATTCTGTTTGCTGTATCACGCGATGGCATTGAATTTTTCATTTTGTAATTAAATATTGATCATTATAAATTCAATTTTTTATGTACAATATTAGCCTATAAATATGCTATTAAAATATATCTCAAACAACGAATGTGATACATTATAGAAATCGATAATATCTATTGTCAAGTAAGTATATTTCTGTTTTATTCCTTCCACCAAGGAATGATGAATAAACGTTTGACCGAGTCAGACATTATTGAACACACCTCTTACAAACAGGCCCAGACACAATCCCTATTTTCCGAGAAATATACAATCAAATGATCCATCCTCCATTTACTCGATACACTAACGCACCGACGCAAGACACACAAATATTTTGCGACGAGATAATATTATAATAAATAACTATTAAGTTTTCTTAAAAGTACTTCTTTTAATTAAAACTTAATTAATTATATTGTTATTATTATTATTATTATTATTATTATTATTATTATCATTATTGTTGTTATTATTATCATTATCATCGACACAATTCTAAATCTAGGGTTCGTGCCTTTGTCAACCCACAAAAATCTGAATGACCATAGATTTATCAGTTAAGAACGAATAATTTCTGAAAAAGTGATATTGAAGGTCTTACACAAATTTATTATAATGATACATAAATTTAAATTTAATGATACAAGAATTTAAAATAATGAAATGATCTTATGTTATGGAAAATAATTTATAATTTTTTATGATTTTTGTGTTATTTCTAATAGTTCAACAATTAGATATATTCTGAAATAATTTTTTGAGATATATGATACCTAATATAAATTTTATGACATTTATTTTTTATTTAAAAAATATAATAATTTAAATAATTTTTTAATCATTACAAGATAAATGATTATTTGATATTTTCCAATAAACAAAATTTGTTTATATATTTCAATTAATTAATGCTAATCTTTGAAAGAAATAAATTAAATTAGAATATTTTGATTAGTATTTTTAAATTTATAGTCTTTTTGTTATAAATTTTATAGTCGAACCATTATATTGATATGTATATGTTAAGTAACTGTATGAAAATATTTTTTATATGTGTCTTTTACTTAATTGGATTAAATTCTCACTTTAATAATAAATATTTAAATGAATTTGTCGTAAAATGTCCTGGAGGATATTCTGAAGCAAAGAGTGTTGCAATACAGATGGGGTTTATTTTTCAAAGAAAAGTTTGTTTAGAATTTAAGAGTTTAAGTTATTTTGATTTAGTTGATTGGATTTGACGACTACTTTTTGTTGAAACGAAAGATCAATGATAAGAAAGAAATGAAATTTCACACACACAGACTAAGGAGATCAACTAAGGTTTGTCTAATCTGATATAATAAATTTTTTTCAATCACGTTGATTAGATTAATTGGGTTGAACAGCAAGTGTTATTAAAAAGAGTGAAAAGAGATTTTGATCCAAAATCTTTCAAATTTACTGATCCATTATATGAACTACAATGGTACTTAATGAGATCTGAGATAAACAGGGATAAGGTAGATATGAATGTTGTTGAAGCATGGAAAATGGGTTATACAGGAAAAGGTGTTGTAATCAGCATTTTGGACGATGGAATAGATTATCGTCATGAAGATCTTAAAGATAACTATGTAAGTCTGTGTGATTTAAAAATTTAATTGTTTTTGACGGATTTCAGGATAAAATGGCCAGTTTTGATTTAAATGGAGAGGATGATGATCCAATACCAAACTTTAAGTCTAGTGAAAATAGGTAAATATACTGATTTCGAGTTGAATTTTATAAGATTCAAATATTAAATGATTTAAGTAATTTACATGATACATAAAATCACCCAAGGGCTTATAAAGAAGTTTTAATATTAACTTACAATTTCATAAATTAGCAGTTATAATCAATCTTTGGTCGTTCAATATATTTAAGAATTAATATTAAATATATTTTCAATTAGAATATTGATTGAAATATCTTGTTCGCAAATTTCTAATTTTTTTCTGGAATTTTAACATATAAAACGAATACCTTCATTATTTGAACGTGGAAATTTTTGATGATGATGAAACATCTGTACATCATTTGATTCAAGATTATACTTTGTTACATTAGATTCTTACGATTTAATTCCTCTATTCGCATAATTTTGACTGCAATAAAACATTAATCTGTTTTATTCGTTTGAGAGGCCGTAAGTTTGAAAATGTTTAAGTTTTAAAAAGAATGATCTAACAAAAGGTAATATGATTTGTGAAACTAAAGAGAAATAAATAAAATTAAGAAATTTATGAAAATGTATGAGATTTCTTTTATTTGTCTTTTTGTCAGGCACGGAACTCGATGTGCCGGAGAGGTGTCAGCCAAGGCTAATAATTCACGATGTGGTGTAGGAATAGCATTTAATTCAAAGATTGGAGGTTAGAGAAATGTGTTGTTAGTTTTAGATTTCATTGTGTAAATATTAAAATTTTGGCGTTTATTCCTTGAAAATAAGGAAAGTTTTATTTTTTTTATTAATAAATATTAAACATCGATTTTATTTAATTTTAGTAATAAATTTTATTTGAAATGAAATAAAAATTAAAAAATCAGTTTATTCTGTAGAAATAATCACATTATTAAACATTCTTCATGACATCTTAATTAATATTTACATTATGGTAATGCACTTCATTTTTTATTTATGTTATGTTTTTCATATTCATGTATTTTGAGAGCCAAATTTGAGATTTATTGAAGTTAAAACTTTTATAAAATTAATTTAACATGTAAATAGGTATATCCTGTAAAACCTTTGAAACAGTTTGCATTTTCTTTATATTCAAAAATTGTGTGGGTTCTGTTTTGTAAACGTGACTCAGTTTTCAATCAATGATCTTGATTATTTGTTTGTTTTAACTTTTTATTCTGTGTTGGTAATCAATTCAAATTATTTATTATTTTGTTCAAACTTAATGAAGCTAGAAATTTGAATATTTTTCTCAATCAAAAATGATATTTCGTTTGAAATTAATTATTTATCGATTTTTTAAATTTCATTTCAATGTTAGAATTTTGAGTTTTCTTGTTGATCATTAATTAAATGTGATATATTTATTGTACAATATATAAATGCAATTCTTTAAAACTTATTATCTAGTCTGTACGTTTTAAAAGCAGTTTAATTTATAGTTTTAAGTTCGATATAATGAAGAATAACAAGTGAGCAAGTGAAAGTGAATTATTTATATATTTGAAATTCTTCGTTCTTCCATTTCGTTTTCAGATATTTTTAATAAAGGAAGGAAAATATATTTAGTTCTACTTGTTACATGATATTTTTTGTGATTTTGATTTTATGCCTTAAAATTTTTTAATTTAGAGTATTAGTTCAGTTTATTTCAGAAAAAAATTTTCATTCAAGTTAAAAAAGATGAAATAAAATTGAATTTATTTGTTTTATTTTAGTTTTTGATTGTTAACATAATATCGCTTAGCTATAAGAATGCTGGACGGAGAAGTTACTGATAGAATTGAAGCTGAAGCATTAGGATATAAACAACAATACATAGATATATATTCAGGAAGCTGGGGACCAGACGATAATGGCCAAAGAGTTGAAGGTCCAGCTCGTCTAGCCAAAGCAGCTTTTGAAAAAGGAACTAAATTCGTAATATTTTAATTATAAAGTTTTTAATTTTATAATAAAATCGGTAGAAAATGAAATTTTTTGTATTGATTTTTTTTAAGAACTGATGTTAAACACATCTTCCAATTGTCTTTTGTGTAATTTATTTATATTTACTAAAATCTTAGTTTTTGAAGAAACTCTAACCTAAGTCCTAAATATATTAGTTTATAGAAAAATAAAACTTTATTTTGTTTCTTTTGTTTTTATTAAAAAAATTTTTGTTAGGGAAGAAATGGACTGGGAAACATTTATGTCTGGGCCAGTGGTAATGGTGGAAAATTGAAGGATTCATGCTCTTGTGATGGATATGCCAGTAGTATTCATACTATCTCAATAAGCAGTGTCAGTGAGCGAAATCTGAAGCCATGGTATTTAGAAAGCTGTGCATCTACCATTGCATCAACCTATAGTAGTGGAAATTCAAATGAAAAAAAAATTGTTAGTTTACTTTTTACAAAATTAGTTTTAATTTTATCCTGACTTTGTTTAAAAACTATTTTACATTGATATTTTAAAATTTTTATAAAAAATTTAATTTCAATTCCAAGATTCAATTATATTAGTCTTTTATATTATTATAATTTTATAATATTATAATTGAATTGAGGTATTATAAGAATTAATGAATTTTGAATTCATTAAACATCAATAGTAGATTATGATCTTAAATAAATTAATAAATATTTTAAAATCAATGATCATGAAGCTTCTTATTTTCCTTGAGGCAATAGGGATTAAATTTTATAAAAAATGTAATTTAAGATTTAGTTTTACCAAAATATTGATACGGGTTACCTACCATCTAAAAAAGTTAATAGATTATTAGAAATAATTATATATTCGTTATGTACGTAAATGCTTCCAGAAACTTAAAAAATTGATTAGCACTATTGATTTCAAATTATGAAAGTATCAGTGGGATGAAAATTTATGTTAAAAAATGTAAAATTAAAATAAAGGCACTTGGTTAGTAACAATTTTTTCCTTACTCATCCTTTTTTCTGAAATCATTAATATTATTAATACTTTTAAAAAGTACAATTATGATTTTTTAGATCTCTACAGACTTAAATAACAAATGTGCATTCGATCATACCGGGACATCTGCAAGTGCACCTCTTGCAGCTGGCATAATAGCTCTATTAATTGAGGCTAAGTAAGAATTAAAAATATTTTTAAATTTTCTCTTCATCTTTTAAGAATGTCCCTTCAAGGAAACATCCTTGAAATATTAATATTTGTTTTAATAGTCGAAACTTAACCTGGAGAGACGTGCAATATATTATTGTAATGACTGCAAATACAAACCCATTCGTCAAGGGAGAATTCATTTTAAATGGTGCAAATCGAAAGGGTAAGTCAAATATTGTATTTTGTAACATATTAATATAATCAGTCATTTAATTCTAATATTAGCGAAAGTTCACAACTTTTTGAAATTTCTTATACATAATGAAGAATTGGAATGAATAAAACTATGATTCATGATTGCAGAATGTCGTTTTTCATATAATTAAATGATTTAAATTTAAATAGTTAAGCGAAAATAGATTTTCTCCTCCATAATTCTTGAGGAAAATACTTCATGCATATATATAAAATGCAAATTGTTATAATTCCTCTTCCTCAAATGACTATTTTTAAATAGCAAATATAACTGTTTAATTTTATAATTGATAGTATATTGAAATTTATTTAATATATTAAATATTTATTAAGTAGTTATATCTTAAGCGAAAATTAAAATAAACGCAAGTGAAGTTTTCTAGTATATTTTAGCTTTTATATTATGTTTTATTTTATTTTATATATATTGGAAAGATTATTTTTAATTAAATTTACCTACCATAACATTTCTTAATATTAATAATTTAACTGATCATTAAATATTTATGAATAAATATATAATGAATATTTTTAATTTAAATTAAATTTTTTCATATTATATTTTTTTAGTAAATGATTAATTTATTAATTAAATTGGTCTAAAATGTTTTTAAAAAAAATGTATATACATATATTATGTAACTTAAAAATAGTAAACAAAATAAAATTTGTGAAATATCATAATCACGGCTTAGTTTTTCTTATTTATTCGTTAATCTTTTTAAATCATTTCACGGTAATGATACAAATTTAAAATTACTTGAGAGTATTATTTTTGAGATGTTTAAATAAAAATTAAACATCACTAATATTAAATTAGTGTTTTATTGAATAAATGTCTTATAATTTCTGCAATTGTGATGTATTTATAAATTGGTTTTAATGAAAATAAATTTTTAAGTGTTATTTCCAATTGCCTTGATTTTTTTCCTAGATTATCAATTCATATATTTTAAGCCGTTCATTATGTAACTAATTCAACTAATTATTTGAAACAATTATTGTATTTAGTAAAATTTATAATTTTCATTAGACTTAGAGGCTTTAGAGTTTTTGTTTTGGATTCTAATCTTAACTCGTATTAGATTAAAATTCATGTAACGTTTAAAGAGTTAACTAATTGTTTTAATTTAATTTTGCTTTTTTAGTAAGTAATTGGTATGGCTTTGGTCTCATGGATACGGGAAAAATAGTTCGACTGGGGCGTTTATGGAACACACTGCCAACACAACATCTATGTAGAGTTTCATTAAAAAACCAAAAAGTGTTAGATTTATACTTTCCTTGTTATATCGAAATATATATTATGTAATTTTTAGGTATCTCAGTGAATCTTTTAAAGCTAACCTGTCGGTTCAATGTTGTGAATGCAAAGATCTATTCAAAGTTAATTATATTGAACACGTTGTGTTATATTTAACGCTCGAATATCAAAGACGTGGCGATTTACGTATTCATTTAATATCACCGTCAGGTTAATGAATATATATTTTTAAAAAACGATATCTATACATTACCAAAATTGCATTGATTGATCATTTTGAAGAAAATTAATTATCTGTAATTGGCAGAAAGGTTTTTTCATTAATCATCAGTAAAGTTGATTTTTTTTCTCATAATGTTGAGAGGTCTGCCAGATCAGTGAAACGTTATATAAGTAGTTAAATAACAAAATATGTTTTGGAAAGTTTTGTTTCAGTGAAATAACATAAAAGTTTAAAGTCTAAAATTCTTGCAAAAAATATCTGTAAGAAATGATTATGATGGATGAAATGATTTTAAGCTCAATCTTGATTGCTTAAATGTTGACAACAGATTTAATTGGTTTTACCTAAATATATGATTCTGTTTTTTATTATAATATTTATCCAGCTATTGTGATTAACGCTAATGTTTTTCCAAATAAATCTTCAAAAAGAAATATAAAAGTTTTTCGTGAAAGAATCCGGTGTAATCCAAAAAGATCAATGTGCAAAATGGACCTAGACATTAAAATTGATGAAAAGCATATTCGGAACATTATCAAAAAGGAATTACAACTTAATCCAATCAAATTTCAAGCGGCTCATGTGTTGACTGATGCAATGAAGAAACAAAGATTGACAAAATGCAAAGTTTTGATGAATCGTCTAGGGTTCCGCACACATCAGTTGGTTCTTTGATTGGATGAGGCGTCATTTTCGATTGAGCAAAATTTCAAGAAACAGAATGACTGGATTTTATCAAGAATCGTTCTGACGCAAATTCTAAAGACAGGATTGTTAAAAAATTTGCTTGCGACACAGATTGGGTGGTTTGGGATGGTATCACCTTCGATGACAAAACCCCCTTTGGTTTTAGTCAAACCAGGCGTCAAAATAAACCAGCAGTATTATCAGGACGAAATTTTGGAAAAGATATTAAAGCCATGGGCCAAAAAACATTTTGGGCGAAATTGGCTGTTTCAACAGGACAGTGCATTGTCTTATGGGACACGAAAGACTATTGACTGGCTCAAATCTCAGAAGATTGAGTTCATTTCTCACTCTCCTGATATAAATCCGATGGACTTTAATTTGGGATATCTTGAAAGCCAAAGCCTTGTCAACTTCTCACAAAGTTTAGATGATAGGAAATCAAAATTGATTAAGGAGTTGAACAATATTACAGATGAAGTAATTCGTGTCGAAGTCAATGATGTCAAGCCTCAGAGCTTGCATTAAGGAAAATGGCGGATATTTTGAAATATAAGTTATTGTGTTAAGATGTTAATTTTTTAATTATTTGTCAATAAATTGGTAGAATGTTATTTTCGAAAAAATTTGATTTCATCCCCTTCTAAAACTTTTTCCGCACTATGTGGAGTTTGACTTTTAGATATTTTATAATATTTTCGAAATGACATGCACAATCTTATTTTTATTGATTTTTCTCAGGCACAAGATCAGAAATTCTTCCATTTCGTCCATACGATTCTGCTGCTGGTTCAACTACTTTCGATATATGGCCATTAATGTCTGTGCAGTTTTGGGGAGAGTCACCTTTCGGTTTATGGTCGGTAGAAGTTGATAATGCAGAAGCCAGATCCTCAAATTTTAAAGGCCTTTGGACATCCTTTATGTTAGAAATTTATGGGACCGAGGATTGGCCAGTTCGTCTGAAATCACCTAGTGAAAAGGATAACGACGTAATATTATCCCCAGAAAATGCATTTATTAAGCTTTTTAATTAGAACTGGTTTCAGCAATTTGAAAGATTAGTGGTAGAAGATACTAATGAAAATTATGATTTGAAAATTCCAGTATATACAAGAGGTCATTTAGACACAAATATCGATGGAATAGTTATGAAAAATATAGAGGTATTTCATATTATTAATTTTATTGTCATCAAGATTTTTTAAATCGAGTTATATACTCTAAATTTTGTACAACAATTTTCATCTTTCAAATCAATATATTTAATATTTTTCATTTTCTCAACATTAGAAAATAAAAAATTCATTTTTCTTACGAAAATAAATATGAAGCATTAAAATTAGTTTATGCACAAAATGTTATTGATAATAATTTTTAAAATTATTTTCTCATTAATGAATTTATTTTAATAGTAAACAAAATCCTTTTATAAAAAATTATTTATAAAATGTAATTCATAACATTAAAACAAAACGAAATCTATGACAAAAATATTTTTCAATTAGAATTTATTAAAAAATTAATCGAAATGAAATTCCTAAAAATTATTTATTTGTTGTTTTCAAATACGAAACTCTGTTTAACTTTACATATGTGATTATAATAGGTGTCAAGAATCGATTTTTAATATGTAAATAAAAATGAGAAAATTTTTTGTGACTTCTAAATTTAGAATTCTTTTATCTATTCATAACTTTAATTGATTGTATTATAATTTTTCAAAATTTTTAATCAAATTTATAATTAGTTCAAATAAGTTTAATTACCGTATTTTCAGATAGATAACGCGCGTTATAGATACCAAAATCTTCCATTTTTGTGAAAGAAACTAGGTGCTTGATATACAACAGGAATTATGATTACACAAACAATTATTGCATTATTAAAATAAAAATGGAAAAAATAAAAACTAAATGATAAATTTATTTTAAAATTAAAATTTATTCTTTAAACCCACTATTATCATCGTCAGATGCAACAAATTATAAAGATTCCAATGATCTTAAGATTTCGGGTAAATTAGATATTTCTTATCTATCCTTACCAAGTCCAATCTCAGAGATCAATTCTTTTCCAAAGAATACATTAAATTCATTAATAACACATGATTTCTGTACTTCATACCAACTATCAGTAATCCAGTTAGATATGCCACTCTCATACCACTTTTGGTATATTCATGTAATTCTGCGACCTCAGTATAAGATTTCCGATTTCTTGACATGTTAATTTATTAATTTAATAAGAAAATCAAAGTATGGTAATTAATTTTAAATTATTTGTTCGATAAACTTTTTTGAATTTCTATTACACTATTATTTCGCGTCATCTAATTGTATGTATTCGATTTTAAATTTGCACCAAAAATGTGTCCTACGCATTATCCACCCGGGCGCGTTATCTATCTGAAAATACGGTATAATTTTTTCTTTTATTTTAGAATTTTAATCGATCAATCTCTTGTATTACTCTTTGTTGTTAAAATGATTGAGTAATTGATAAATATCCAAAGGGTTTGAATATTTTTCTTAAGATATTTTATCTTATTCAGTCAATCGAAATTTTTCACTTAGAAATACTCTCCATTTTATATCTTTTTCTTTTATTTAGTGTGACAAAGAATGCTTCAATAATACGTGTACTGCTCAGGGACCAGAAAACTGCGATTCTTGTATTAATTATCGGACATATAATGGGTATTAAATTAGTCCTGCGATTACAAGTTTTTTAATGGCAACTTAATTAGAATTTGTGTTTCAAAATGTCCTCCAGGGTCGTTTTTAGACAATAGTTCAAAGGTTTGTGAACCATGTCATCCTAGTTGTGATGAATGTTTTGGATATGGAAAGTTTAATTGTTCTCGTTGTCATTTCGGTGATATATATTTTCCAGCAACAAAACAGTGCAAAATATCAGTTTATGATTGCCCTAATGGATTTTTTAAAGGTGTTTTTAATGTTTTAACAGTAGATCTTTAACAAAAATATCAGGAAATTATGTCATTTTAGTTAAGCGAAATATTAATTGTACGCATCAATATTATTTTAAATGAATTTATATATAAATTTTTTTTATATTAATTTAAATTTTAAGACACGGTTTTTAAAAAAGTAATTGTTCCTCTAATTTGTTTATATCGAAGTATTTTTATTCATACTTCACTATTAAATTTCGTAAATTACTTTTTGCTATATAGAAAGTTTAATAAATCAACTTTCACATTAGATTTTATTTATGATTAATAAATCTTTTATTTTTATAGAAAATAATATTTGCAAAAATTGTTCTTCAAACTGTTCTGTGTGCATTTCAAGTACACTATGTTCGCAATGTGAAGATCCATTTGTTTTAACGTTGCAATCGAAATGTAGAAATAAGTGTGATATTGGATCATATTCTGATTCGAGAAAAAGATGTCGAGTTTGTCATATTGATTGTTTATCATGTATAAATGGTGACGCGGGTAGTTGCACAAGTTGTAATTATGGATCGTTTATAAATTCTCTTGACGTCAATAACTCAATTGGAAAATGTGTCAAAGAATGTCCGAATGGGTATTTCACTAATCACACAATTGGATTTTGTTACAAGTAAAATTTCATTAAATGATGTGTTTATCATTAAACTAGTCAATATATTCTCAGAATTTGCACTTTGTGTAAACTGTAGCATATGTTCATAATTTAAATAGAATCGATTGTTTTATATAGATAAGAATACTCTTCATAAAATAAAAATATAATATATATTTTTTAAATAATACTTTTCAATTTTATAGGGTTCTCAAAATCTTATCATTTGTGTGATATAAATTGAATGTTTATTCTCTTTTTGTCAAACAGAATTTCATCAAGTTTCAGGTTTGAACGCTCTATACTTGATATATGTTCTATTTTATAAAATTCGTACAGTAAAATTTTTTTTATTATGTTATTATATTTATTTTTTCATATAGTTGAATCAAGAAGATTATTTTTTTAAACATTTTTATTTTTTTGTTTTTAAAAGACTTACTAGTTCTAATTTAATTCAATATCCAATTAGAATCGCAAAATTTAAAAATTTTTAAAATGTAATATATTGATTTATTGAATAAATTGAAATTGAAGAAGAGAAAAATCATTAGGTGGAAAAAGATAATATTATTATATTTAATGACCTTAATTTATTTTTTTTTATTTATAATATAATTTTTTATATATATAATTTTTTTTATTTATAATATTATTAAATTTAAATCCTATAATTTACTTTGGTTTATGATTCATTTTAAAGTATTTTTACTTTAGGTGCCATAAAAATTGTAAAACATGTACAGGTCCATCTTCTGAAATGTGCACTGATTGTATTCCTCCTTTGGAATTATCAAAAACAGGACATACTTGTATTGATCCTGTTTCTTACAATTGCCGACCAGGTGAGAAACACTTATCTAATGATCTTTTTAACTGTTAATATTATTTTAATAATAAATCTTAGACCAATTGAACAATACTCTAAGTCTTTCATCTTAAATAATTCAAGGAAAGTAAAGAGTAGACTACTTTAATGATTTGATTGTTTTATGATTGATTAGTGATTGAAATATATATAAATATATTATTATATGATCTTTTATCAATTATCTTTTATCTTTTATGACTTCCAAATTTTTACTAAAATAATTGATCTTTTTAATATATATACTACCCGACAAATTATTTCCTCCCGATATTATTAAAATACAATAAAGATAAGAATTTGAAACCATAACTATAATTTAGGTGTTAAAAAGTTATTATTTATATCTGTATTTCCTTTAATATTACTTTTAAATGTTACCTTAAAATCATAAATGGCGTATTTTTAAACTAAATATGATGATAAAATTTTTTACATCATTATTTATTTCATTCAAAATATTAAATTATTGTTAAATTGTTGAATAAAAAATTTTTTATTGAGATGCACAATGAAGGTAAATCGTACAATGAAATTTCAAGAATAATGAAAAAGAGAAGTCTACAGTAGCTAAGATGATATCCCCTGTGTATCACAGGATAAATATACCATTTGTTAGACCTTCCCGTATAGGAACAAATGAGGAAAAAGTTATTGTTGAATCCGTAAGGCGGATTTAAAAAGAGCAAGAAAGAACTACATCTAGAAAAATAGAAATACAACAATGCTGAAATGTTCATTAAGGACAATTCAAGCTGCAAACTTAGGTACAAAAAATTAAACCAGGAAATTATTCTCTCGAATGAACATAAAAAAGATTACAACACATTCAGGAATGGATTGACCAAGGAGTTTGTTTCCTAGACGTAATTTTTACTAATGAAAATAGATTTTGTTATGATGGCCGGACAATTATAAGAGCTGGTGCTCTACGATAAGAAAGGCAGTCGAAAAGAACGACAGATGGGCGGAGGTGAAATCATGGGAATGCGATGGGATGAATTGAAGGAAATTTAAATGGCGAAAAATACAAAAACATTCTAAATGACTTATTTGTCATATTTATATGCCACAGTCTGTCTTTTTTGAAAATCTGTTAGCTTCACCATTTAATCTATATTCATAATCTGGATTATTTAAAATTACACAAAATTTTAATTTACAAAAAACGTTTGCTAAACAAATACCCACATAATTTAATCGATTAAATTCTATTTTAAAAAGTTTATTATATAAAATTAAATTAAGAAAAAAACTAAAAAGAAAATTACAAAATTGTATATGAAAAATATAATGATCTGAATTTTTTGTGCGTATAGAATATTTTTGTTTTTAATAAAATCGTGGTAGAAATTTTTTTTCGGGTTGTGTATTATATATCTATAAGGAATATTTCATTGATGCAATATTTATAAAAAGGTGAGTTCAAGTCTGCTATTGGTATTTGTGAAAAATGTCCACCAGAATGTGAAACTTGTACTGAAAATCGTTGCACCAGTTGCTCACCAGAAAAGTCAGATGAGATTTTATTTTTTATTTTTAAAAATAATTTATGAATATATATTATATATTAAATAAATAAATATTAAATATTAATATTGCTATATTAAATAATGAATGTTTCAATTCAAGTTTTCAAGTTTGAAAATATCTTTTAATTTTATTAAAAATGTTCTCCAAAGGAATTGCTATGTTTTTACAGCCATATGCAGAAATATATAAAATGCTATTCATAAATATATTAAAAGCTATTCATTATTTTTGTTATTATTTTATGGGTATGAAAAGATTTCAACAAAAATTTGTTTGTTAAATCTATTTCGGAAATATTTTTTGTCTTCCAGTTACATATTCTTTAGTGGATAAAATTATCAAAGAATGGACCGATGAACAAATTATAGATCCTAAGAAAGGAGGAAAATGAATTCAGAAATAAAGAATAATCTATTCCAAATTTTAATGAAGTATCTAGAATTCTGAAAGATATGGAATATGCACGAAAAAGATTAATGAAAATTCTAGAAAAAAACAGTTAAAAGAACATAGATGCTCGTCAAAGTTATAGAAGAGAAATACAATCGATGATAGGAATCTCTCATTTTTAGATGAAACGTAAATGAACTTACATCATACAAAACAGGGGGACAAAGATTAGTTTTTTAGTCGCTAATAATAAAACAGTAATAGTATGTTCTCGAAATAAAAGATGTTATATATATTAATTTGGATAGCCAATGATATAGGAAGAAATGAGAGTACCATACCGTAATATTTATCAAATAAAAATACTATGAAGAAAAAAACTGGCCAAAATCGAAATTTCACCTCCTACTAAGCAATTGATTATTCACAAAGCCAGTGGCAAAGCTGCCTCTGTGACAAAAATTAAAAGTGAATTTGGATTAAATGTGTCCGCAGAGAGTATCAGACTTGTTTTGAAGAATTCTGGGACCATTTATTATAAGGAAATACTAGGTAAACCTCCTTTGAAGAAGCAACAAAAAATAACTCGTGCTTGTTTGGGCAAAAGAAAAAATGTCCTGGGTCAAGGATTGGAAAAATGTCATATGAAGTGACGAAAAAAAGTTTAATTTGGATGGGTCGGGTGGCTATGTCTACTACACTACTGGCACGATTTAAGGAACGATGATGTTCTTTTTTCCAAAAGATACACAGGAAGTGGTTCGTTAATGATTTGGGCTGGTTTCAATTACCACGGCAGGTCAACTCTTGGGATCATGAAACATGACGTCCAACACAATCTCAAAGAAGACAATATTTTAAATTTATTATGTTTACATACCAGAATTAAATTTTTCAAATGTTAGATTAAAAAGTATATTTCTTCAATTATGAAATTTCTATTAAATCTCAAAATATTTAACAGAATTATTTTATTAACATTTTTTTGAATATAAAATTTAAAATAATTTTTTATTTGCTCAATTTTATTTAATTTCTAGTTTTAGGAAAAATATTTTATATTTTTGTAATTTGATCATAAAGTTATAGTAAAATACATTTACATATGTTTAGTATTCTTGATTTTTATTTTATATGTAAAATTTTTAGCCTAAACTCAAAAGAATGAGAAAAAATAAATGTATTTTTTATCTTAAATAATAATTTTTTCTATATTTAAGATATCTCTTTAACAATTCGTGTGTAATTAAATGTCCTGTTGGTTATTTTATCAACTTGCAGTTGAAGACTTGCCTATCTTGTCTTCAATATTGTTCTTGTGATGATTTTCTCAAGTCAAAGCAATGTTTGAAGTGTCCCACAAATAAAGTGACTTGTAACACAAATTGTGCAAAAGGGTTTAATAATATTGTTTTATTACAAAAATATTTAAAAATTAAACTAAACAGGGAATATTGGAATTCAATTTCTAAATATTGCCAAAAATGCCATTTATCTTGTGAAAGATGTTTTGGTGAAACCGACAAAGAATGCTCATTGTGCAATAAGAGCTCATATATTTTATCATCAGGGCAATGTATATCCATGTGCCCTGAAAGACAGTATTCATTTAAATTTCCAATTGCCAAATGTGTGTCCTGTCATCAGTCTTGTGATAATTTAACTTGTAATCCGGGTACTTAGACAGTTTTCTGATTTTAAAGGACAATTATCATTTTCTTATTAAGTAAATGGAAAATGTCTAAAATGTCCTCTTGGACATAAATTGACTGATAGTGGAATATGTGAACGGATAATCACATGTTCTATCACAGAATACTGGGACAAAGATCAAGTTATATAAACAAATTTTATATATTGATAGTTTTTGTATTTAGAAAGTCTGTTTAAATTGTGATCCTTCATGTCGTAGCTGTTCTCATCATAAACTTTGTTCAAGTTGCTCCCATAACTTTTGTCTGGACGCTTTTTCTAGCACTTGTCGAAAATGTTGTGCATCTTCATCAGAAAAGAATTGTTCTAAATGTTTATTTGGCCACGGTATAATTTTTTTTCTTAAAAATTTAAAGAGAAGTTTTTGATTGATGGTTTCATATATAGTTATATATAGCTTATGATTAAATATTTATCACAAAATCCTTTCTTAAATTTCTATTATAATATAATCTTTTTGGAATAATATTTGAGATGTGAGACTAATAATATTAAAAATAAAGAGGTTTTCATGTTTAAAAAGTTTATTCTCGCCTAACTCATTGAAATTTTTAAAAAATTAAATTATCACATTGAGATTTTCAATTATCAAACAATTTATTGATTTAAATTATTACAATATTAAAGTATTATGTATTACATTATTTAACTTGAAGTTAAGGCTTTTTAAATTTTAACTATTAGGTTTCCAAAAGAGTAATTGCGGTTGTTTAAATACTTTTAAGTTAAAACTTTTAGCGATTTACAAAATATTATAAATTAATTTTATTACCATTAAAAGCATATTTTATCCAGA
>JBBMKC010103171.1:0-16609 GCA_037834085.1 Bipalium vagum
ATATTATTATTATTATAAATATTTTTAATGATAATAATCAATAACAGTTATTATTTAATTTGAAAAATATGTAATGAGTATAACTCAAAATATTAGACGAAAATAAAAGATTATGAAAAAAAAACAATAAAATAAGGAAAATGTTTTAGGAATAATAAATTAAAACTCAAGAAAAATTATAATTTTAAATAATATAATATTTTTCAATTTTATATGATATAGAATTTCTCTATACTATATAAACAAATGAGAAATAAATAGGCATGCAAGGTTCCGAAAAAACCTTTATAAAAATACTTTAAGTTAATTTGAAATTCGTCACAATTATAAGTGACACATTATAAGAATTGTTCAACAATGTATATATTGTGAGGAATATTGATAAAATTAAAAAATCAATTCAAAATTATTTGTGATTTAAATTATATGGTTATCGGCGATAAGTTGTTTTTGAGTAGATTGTGAAAAACCGTTTTTACTTTATATGATTCCAGATAACAAAAATGAAATTGCCGTAACTAACGTATACATATTAATAAAAAATGATCTCATTGGAAAAAGCTGCAGAATGTTGTTTTTGTTTTAATGACTAATATAATCTCAAAGTAATATTACTTCTTAGCTTTACTTTTGTAACTATATAATATATTATTTAGATTTAACGAAAGTGATCGCTATTAAGGTCGATGTCCTCCCATAAGAAGGTTTAAAACATCACTCTGTAAACCTGGATTCTAAACAATGTTTAACATAAGAAATATTAAATTCATAAATATTAAATAACCTTGACAAAAGACCTGCAGTGAGATCGAGGTGCAACTGAAATTTAATATTTTAATAATTTATTATTATTATTACTTATTATTTAATTGATTGCGGCTTAATAATTTATTTTTAATAAGTTTTTCATTTCTGACTTATATATAAAGTAAGAACTGTTACTTTTTCATTTACACATGGAACTAAGAGTCCCATGGTGAAAACGGATAGTATGGGTCCACCAGCCATGCCGAATAGGCTCATCGATATTTGAAGAACGGTCGGAGAAACCAGAGAAAAGATAAATGCGAGAAGAATTGTGATCAAACCGATACTGAAAGCTAAACGGAAAAAAAACTTAATGTAAACTCATTTGTTATTGTTATTATATAATATAAAATTAATTGGATAAGCTTCACAGATACATTTTATCTTATAATTTATTTTTTTCACAAAAAAATCTACTACCAATTAGTTTCAAATGAAAATCCACTCGATTTTCTGAACCTCCTGGGAGATGAATAAATTTTCGACATGAGTTCAATAGATCTTCCATAATAACCGCGGATAAGCTGTTGATTCCAGAAGACATTGTACTAAATAAAACAAAGGCATTAAAAACTTTCAAGTAAAATGTGAAAAGATAACCTCAATGCTGCTGCAAAGATCGAAGACATAAATAGTCCCGAAAGCGGAGAGTAATTTTGTAACAAATGAATCACAAAATATGGAAGTATCTGAGTTTAGACTGATTTATGAAATCAACATATCATTCAATACCTGATCTCTTTTGCTAATGATTCCTCGAGATAACGGATCACAGAATATGAGAGAGGAGTAAGTTACTAAGCCTGCTGTGATCAACAAGAAAAAGAATCCGGATGTCAAAGGTATATTTAGAAGCAAGGCTCTGAAGTTCAATATTAAACATTTTAATGCGGAATCCTGGATTAAAGTAGACTCCTCATTCGAAATGATAAAGTCTTCCATGAAATTACAGGCTTTAATCTTTTATAAAACATTATTTATTATAACAGGTATCTCAAAATCAGGGGTACAGCGTGTTCTCGAATCTAAATTAAATTTCTTTCCATACAAAAAAGATATGAACATTATGTTCCACCTTCTGCACTTGACACGTGAAACATTTCTGGAGAAAGTTGAAACATGCACTGAATTTTTGGACACAAATCTTTTCACAGACGAATCTTCCTTCTACCGGAATGTTCATCTTAATAAGCAGAAAGATAGAGGTTTGTCTCAGTGTGAAGATGACATCGACCTTCAACTCGAATTCCTTATAAACAATATCCAAAATAACTTATCGTGTGGGCATGATTCTCTTCAAATTTCAAAATCGCACCTATCTGTTTAAAGCAAAATGTTACTACTAAAAGTTATAAGGATATGGTTGAAACTTTCTCTCCAAATAAAATTTGGAAAAGCCGTGTAATCAGTTGGGGTTTTTCATTTGCTTGGTTATGTTATTCTCAAGATTATTATTATTATTATTATTATTATTATTATTATTATTATTATTATTATTATTATTATTATTATTATTATCTTCGTACTTTTAATTATAATTGTATTAACAATAACTTAAGAATTTCTAGGTGACCTTACTAATAGACAACTTGTTAATTTTTGGAACCTCTTATACACAACTTTAACGAAATTCTATCCACCCGATCTTTTACTCTTGTAAATGTTAAAAAAAATAAAATACTTGATAGCGACTTGTTCAGTACGACATGAAAGATATCTTTGCACCTGAGCTTGATAAGTACCAAACATACCTAAGTGCAAACCAGTAGCACCAAATATCAGTGACCAAAATGAATGGCGAATGAAAGGATTATTATCAAAACTAAATGAAACAAATCAGTTAAATAATTAATATTCAAAAGAAGCACTTAAATAATTTTAAATGACCAGTTTCTTTAGCAATATCCCAGACAGCAGAAATCCCACCAATTTTATTCGATCCGACAATGACAACAGTTAAAATTCCGGCTACCATAATGAAAAATTGTATTAAATCTGTCCATATTACCGCACGCATTCCTCCCTTAAAATAAGAGTATCATTATGTTTTGATAAAATGATTCCAAGTAAACTGACAAGCGACTGATGGACATTTTCAGCTTTTATTTGCAGTTTTTTTCAAATTATCTTGTGAATATAATCAATATATTTTTCAAATAAACGCTTTTTAAACATTTATTGGCCGATGAAAAACGGAAAAGAAAGGTCTGAGACTTGTTTCAAGAAAATAAATATTTGAATAGGTTTTGTGTTAAATTGATAAAACGCGTTTATTTGAAAAAACATATTTTTATTGATTATACATTATTAACTTAAAATTTATTGGTCACATCTTCAAAATGTATCTTGCCATAAAATAAAGGCAAAGAAAAATGTTATAATGACAAATAAGAAAACATACAAGAATATAAGAATGTTTTTAATAATTGTCTCCATTTACTATTTTGAAATCGTTGACGTCTTTGAAATTGAAATTGTTTGACTGTTGAGATCGTTGATTGACTTTGAGCTGATCTCTTTATAAAGTATCGTTTTTTTTTCTTTTGGACTCCAACAGTTAGTTGAAAGATGGCAGGTAATAATAAAAACCGTATTTTTATTAGATTTTTTCATTTTGGTGTAGTGTTCTAATTTATTTGAAAGACAATTCATAAATATTAACAAAATAGTACACAGAATTGTTTGTAGTGTTTAACATCAGAAATTGTTAGGAAACCCTAATTACTATAAATAATACAACTGGCCACCTTATAAGAAAATTAAAAGGTTTCTCACAACAAAAATTAACTTGATATTTCTGAAATTTATATGAATGAGTGAAAATCAATATCAAACTAACAACATGAACTAAGAGATCTTTGGAAGGATAGACAACATACATGATCTCAGAAAAGGAATTATGTACGAGATGATGGTGGAAGTGTATACACATTGGCATCCGTTGTGCAGTAATAATATTTTTGAAATAATCGATATTTCGGTCCTCCTACCGTTCATATGAATAGATTGATATATTTTTATATAAAAATATTGGTCATAAAATGTTCAAAAAATAATATTTATATTAAAAACCCCAGTTTTAGTAAGTAGTATTAGTTGTATTATAACATTACAACACAATATAACTGTCAAAATGACAATGGAGTCAAACATCTCTTCTTATTGTATACTTAATAAAGCAACGACATTTTATAATTACTCTGAATAAAGGGTTTTAAATGATATTATTAAATTATTTAAAATTCTTGATATTAAATCATTCTTTATCTCTCAATCAGTATCATTTTACTTCAATCAATAATTTAATTTATTTTAATTGTTCATAGATTTATTATTTATCTATTTTATTCAGAATCAATTAATTCTTTAAATCAATATTAAATTAATTTATTCTATTGGACAGTAGATAAAAGAAAAGATTTTCAGACCACTGTGCAATCCTATTAAAACACTGCCATCACATAAGAGGTATCGATTTATTTAATTGATTTTTCTTTAACATTTATTTAATAAAGACTGTTTCAAATCACATTTTCATGAAATTTCATTCTGACATGAAAAACTTTCAAACATCTTTGTACGGTTTTCAATTTTTTATTATTATTTCCCATTTAAATTTAATTATAAATAAATATATTATTTAATTTTCAAACTATTTCTTGAAACAAGTTATAACTGACTGAAATATTATGTTTATATTAATAATAATAATAATAATAATAATAATAATTTCTAAATTATATGTTAATGTTTATTATCATTTGAACAAATGTGGCGAATTATAATTTATTATATTATATAATGCCATCTTCCAAATAATAAACATAATAAAAAAATCTTACCATTGCCGTGTATATTGTACAAACGACCCCGGTTGACAATATACTGATCCACAAGCTGAGGCCTGAGACTGAGAATTTCGTATTTATGGATCTTCACAATTATAAAATAGTTACCTTGGCTGAAAGCGAGGGCGGGAGCATACAGAACAACCGAAATATAAAATACCTGAAATGAAAAAAATTCTCATAAATAATCGATAAATGATTACCAACTGAGTCACATAAACAGTGGATATTATTATTCTAATTATTCTTGAAAATCTTAATTCTAAATACTGCTTTCGTTGAGATTAAAAAGTGGTAAGAAATTTTTTACTTCATGAACGCTAATAATATTCAACCTGTAAAACGTTGGAAGGTAAACAAACGCTGCCAGAGGTAGTGCGATAAAATACGAAAAACTTAATAAAACAAATTCAATCCCCGACACATACACTTCTGCCACCATGCCCATGATACCAACAGCCGAAAAAAAGGTAACCAAAATGGAGGCAGATACGGGAATAAGTGTCATTGTTCTATCAGCAAGAACATATTCCACAATTTTTCTTTTAGGACGTTGATCATGTTTGAATTTCAGTATCACACCAACCAAAGCATAAAGGAGAAGCAGAATTCCAAAAATAAAATAATCTGACCAGTGAAACACGACCATGTTGAAATGTAACTTTGAAAACCAAAGAAATTAATGATAAAGTTTGCTAACTTTGCACAAATAATTTATTGATTAGTTTAAACAAATATTGTTTATTGATAAAATTATTGTGAAATTTAATTGGAAGCCTTAGATTGATAAAAAGTATTTTAATTTTATCAGCAATGAATTTAAAATAAAAATTTTATCAATAAATAATTAGGTAACGCTAAACAGAAAATTTTTGTGCTCAAAAAAATTAATACAATTTAATAACTAACTTGAGCCATAACTGTTTTTAATATAAACATAAATGAAATAAAATTTTGAAAATATAATTAACATGTGCATATTTGTCATTTGTTACACATCTCTATATGTTCCCTGGACCGAAGTTCCAAGGTTTTATTATTGATTATTCTTGACTAGACATTTTGACCGTCAATTTCCCTAAACCTCTTTGGATGGCCATTATTAACTTTGAAATATAGTTAAATAAGTTAGTACAGTTCAGTAACTTTACATCGATCATCTCACAAGAAAAAATTTTTTTTAAGGTTTGAAAGAAAATAATATTAATATTAATCATAAAAATAAAAAATAATTAAAATAAAATATAAAAAAAATTTATTAAATTTGTTATGTATAAAATATACTAAGTTGTCCCTTTATGTTCGCTGATATTTCCTCCTGAAGATAAATATTTTATCATTATAAAAATAAGTTTCAATATATCATTATTTTATTATATATTATATAATTTTATTATATATTATATTATTTTATTATATATTATATTATTTTATTATATATTATATTATTTTATTATATATTATATAATATTATATTATTACTTTTTATATTATTATATTATATATATTTATATTTTTTTGGAATATATTAAACGTTCAAGTTTGATTGTCATTCAAAGATATCAACAATTCTGATCCAACATGACTGTCCGAAGTAGATAAAGATACCATTATTGTCGGAATATCTAATACCCCAGAGGAGCTGTGCTCGTCATCGTTCACCAAAGTTAATTTTAGCGTTTATAACGATTTTCCGGCTACTCAAAAATTGTATTTTGACCTTCTAACAATAAAACGTATATGCTACCTCCTACCAAATTTTTTTAATGTATTTTAATATCAAAAAGTATACGACATTAATCCTTTCACTCCAAGTAACACGTATCCCTTTATTTAGAAAGAATTTACTTTATTATTATCATGTTTATGTAGGTCAAAGATTTTAGTTTCGCTAAAATTAACCAAATGACTTAGTGAACAGTTAATATAATACAGGACATACTGAGGTGCAAAGATATCTCATGTCTCAATAAGCAAGTGGTTTTAAAGTTAAACACTATCTAACAAATTCCTTAGCATTTGTTTCATTAAATCATGTAGTTATATAATTAATCGCAATGCAAATTTTATTATAAACGGTCTGTGGCATTATTAATTAAAATTGAACAAAATTATTTAAATTCCTTCGTTGTCACCTTTTTCAATTAAATTTTAATCATTAATGCAAATTCGGCTTCATTGTTAAAATTGAACCAAATTCCAAAATTAAAGTAATTGTAATAAAAATAAAAACTGTCATTAAAAGATAATAATAACAATGATAATAAATAAAATGATAAATAATAAAAAATAATCATAATAAATAATAATAGTAAATAATATTATTATTCTTATTAATAATAAATGTATTGTGCAATGTAATTTTGTTAATGTTAATTTTTTTATAATCAAATAATATTTGTAATATTTGTTAAATTCAAGAAAAATTATGTTACAAACTAATATTATTATAATATAGTTAATTTTAAAATTAAAATAAAAATCTAAGTTACGTAACCATAACAATAGAATTTTAAACAAAATATAAATTATCTCATTTTCATTATTATATGCACTTGTATTTGTTTTTTGTTGTTTATTTTTTCTTTGTTAAATTAATTTCTTACAATCCTTTTAAAGAATTTTTTCTATTTTTGATATTATTATGAATTCCTGTTTAGGATTCTGTTATAAATAATTTGAAGTCAACTAAATTTTAGCACTTCTTTTTGTCAATAAATATTTATTTAGCATTATCAATTCTTCTTGTCAACGTTAATTTTTACATGTTAAAAATTAGCCTGTCATAAAATTGTAAAGATTCAAACATTTGTTAAATTTTTTTGATTAGAATAATGTTATGCTGTTCCATTATTTCATTTTTACATTTTTACTTAGTTATATTAATACATAATTTTAGATTATGCTTTTCAACTTGGGTTTTCAGTCATTAAAAGTATTTCTTCAAAATATTTTCATAAACATTCAGTTTTATTTAAAAATCTACTTAACATTTTAAAATAAAATATTCAGAATTATCATTTCCAGGTTTTGAACTGATAAATATTTCTTCGAATGAAATTCCGTATATCCAGTCAAAACCATCTATACTGAATTTGTTTTAGTTTTTAATTGAAATAAATTTAAGATTTATGTTTTTTATATTATGAATTTTAGATATAGATAGAAATTTTAGGGTTTAATCGATGATTGCGGTACATTTTTATTGGAAAAAAATGATGAATTTTCTAAATCAATTAATAAATAAATTTATTATGAAATTATTAAAATAAGATTATATTGATTACAACAATTTATTTTTTTCGAAAACAGTTTTTCTTCAACCAGCATTAAAATATATTTATAAGATTGTTATAATTATGGTTTCTCAAAAGAAGAAGTTTTTCAATTATTTAGAAATAAAATATAAATTTGACGAGGAAAACTATGAATATAAAGAAAGACAAATAAAAGTAACTATCTGATAAAGTTAAAGAAACTTAACCTCCATATAAATTAAACAAGCTAGAATTTATTTAATTATTTTTGATGATGTAAAAAATCAACATATAACGGAAATGTATTTCACAAGAGGAAGACAATAAATGTTCCTTTATTTATTTATCAAAATCATTCTTTGATTTACCTTTAAGTGGTATAAGAAATAATACAAATATTTTAATGTTATTTAAACTATCAAAATCAGATAGAGATCAAATATATTCTAAAATCTTAGCAAGTTTTGTGGAAAAAGTATTATTTTGATTATTTCTACAATTTACATATGAGAGAAAAATATAAATATTTTTTTATTAATTCAGAAGAAAGGATTCTGAGGGTGCGAGTACAATTATATCATCGCCATTCTGTGAGTTCATGTCCGATTTGAGCAAATCTTAAGAGAAGCTTTTCTCAAAACGATTAAAAATGTCTAAATTAAATTTAGATAAAACTTACTATCATCAATATTTAACAACTACAAATGTGACTATTTAGAAAATTTTTAAAATCCTAATACTGCAACAAGTATAAGTAATAATGTAATATCTAACTTTTTCTTTATGACAATCAGCAAATATTTAGGATTTATCAGAAGCTATTATAGTTTTTTAAAATTCAAATTCAAGATGTAAAAGCTGAGGAAAATATATAGTTGCAAAATAATTGCTTGCCATACTTATTTACTAATACTACTTTAAAATTAGGTTCAAATGAAATAGAAACAATAAAATTTAGGTTAGGAGAATTAACATTTACAAGAAGATGTGATATTGAAAAAGAAATATTTTATGGGCCCAAAGGAGACGCTAAAATAAAATTACTTGACTTGAAATTATTTATTCCAGAATTACAATTAAATTCTTCATTAGAATTAAATATTTTTTCAAGAATAGATCATGGAACATATATAAATATAAATTTTTAATATTGATATGTGAAGAAGGAAATTTAACATAAGGAACTACCCAAACATTACAATTTTAAAATGTATTAAATAAAAAAATTTATATTTTTATGATTTTTAAAGAATCAGAATTTAATTTTAATAAAAATAATAATTTGTTTATTTAAGATAAAATTAAATCTTTAAGAATACATGGTGAATATTTTTTAATATCCATTAAATTCTAATCAATGTCGAAAATGGAAAAAAATGAAGTTATTCTTATTATGTAAAAGCGTGTAAATATTTAAAAACTTTTATTCACTAAGTTTATTTGAATTTCAAAATTTATAATCTATATTTTGTTTTGATTTAAAAGATCAAACATGAAATTTATTGTTAAATGGGCAGTTGTAACGTTACATATTGTAAAAGATTCAGATTTTAAAGGAAAAATAAATGTTTTTTTAATGAATCTATTTATGGAAATACAAATAATAGGAGGAAAAATGTTTAAGACTTAAACAAAAGTTAGGCGAAACCTCTGAATGAAGTTGTCAAGATTTTTACAAAACGAAGTTGAGTCTCTTGATATGAAGTTGGTGTAGCCTTCCGATACGAAGTCAAAGTTGAACTTGAAATAAATATCTAAAATATACAAACTTAGCAGCAAATTTGGTTTATTCGATATTCGATATTGAAAAAATCGAAACAAAATTTATTGGTTTGTGTGTTGGTCGGAAGTAGCAGATTCTTCACTACTGACCTTCAACATTTATTTAATTAAAAGGACTAGAAGTTATAAGAATTTCAAATAAGGTAATCAAATTTTCTTTTCATCGAAAAATGTGCCTTTGTTTTCAATACGGCTTTAACGATTCTCGACATTCTCTTTATAAGATATTTAAATTTAGATGAATCTAAGTTATTCCATTCACATTCCAATATACCACAGAGGTGTTCTGAGAACGTCAATTTTTAGAAATCCGAAATCGTATCCGCGCTAAATCTACCATTGTCATTTTGGGGACCTTATTTAGTCATAAATATGCAATAAATAGCATCTTGGAGAATTAGGACTTGTGTGCATCAAAAATAGAATTTTTTCGTATGGATATAGATGTCTTTCTACATTTTGCTGAGGTATATCTAGAAAGACTTTGATTAATTTATAACTTTAAAGTTTTGTTTCAAAATGTGCAATTTTTTCATAGAATAAAAATACTTCGCATTTTTGATCATCAAAAAAGTTTTTTTCAATTTACGCAAAAATCGAATCATCTGAATATTTTATATGTATATGTATATGACTATCTAACTTTTTTTTAAAATTTGCTAGTATTTAATATATTAAATGAAAAAGTGATTATTTTAATGATTTTAAACAAAAAATATATGCCAGTCATACGGAATTTCTTCAATTTAAACAAACCGTTAGAGTTAAAATGATTTCTATTTTATTTCAAGAAAGAATAACATTAATTTAAAAGAAATGTGATCATTTTTCAATATATTTTTATTTATATTGTGATATTTTAAAGAACTGGTAATTAAAAAAGAACACATTTTATTTTTTAGAATTATTAAATCAAAATAATTTAGGTAATTTTTAATTAATAAATAATTTTTTAATTTATCACATTTGATCAAAATTTATTTAAAATAAATAAAAAATTCCTTCCGTTGGATATTTTGTTGATCAAAGCAGAACACTTTGGAGATATACTTTACTGGCTGGTTTCCGAGCTATTTGTTTGAAGGAATTTTATATATCCTTTAACTTTGAGATATTTTTAGGATTCTTTCCCGGGTATTTTTTCTAATTCCGGTTCTGTATTATATTAGCTTTGTATTAATGTGCTCTTCAATAAATTGAGTAGCAAAACAAAGACAATAATCCATTAGCCTCGACAAGAGACATTTTCGGCGTAGAGACCAATCTCTACGACTATAAAGGAGACGGCTATTCCCGTTAGCAGCAGAGCCTCCATAATTTAACAAAACAAGAGAAAAGGGTTATTTGCGACGAAAATTACTCGAAGAAGATTTTTAACCTCAACGCTATCCAGATTACTTCCGAAGAAGACGAGAGCCGGGTACCGGCCGAGGATGATCTTGGTAATTTTCTATGCAGAGAGATTGTTTTTTTTATGATGCAGTCGAATTTTTACAAGGAGACCCAGCGAGCTTAAGAACCCCTAGGTGACTTGAGAAGGGCGTAGAGAGTGACCAGAGTACCCCTCGTCGCTCTTGGTGAGACCGATTCATTAATTTTTGTTTCATTCTCGATTTTTATTTGTAAATTATTATTATCAATTATTTATTCGATTTTAGCATTAACGTAATCGTTGAATTTAATTTATTTTACTCTTGATAAAGTTTCGATTTGGATTTAACGATTTAGAAATTGTAATTGTTGTGGTAAAGCAAATAAAGTTTTGAATTTTGAATTATTTATTATTATTATTATTATTATTATTATTATTATTATTAATATTAATATTATTATTATTATTATTATTATTAATTATTTTGAAAAAGTTCTTACGGATGCGGATACAGTATAGTGGTGGGTGTTTTAAATTCGAAAATATTGCAAGGAGTTACGAACACAACGATTTAGAAAAGTGAGGAGCACACAAGCACACGTTACTGTCTAGTTAAAATAGTAACAAAAGAAAATTTCGTTTAATAACCCAGTAAACTGTTATGTATTTATTCATTTAATGGAGTCGAAGAATCAAAAGATAATATAAATTTAATCTATAAATTTTAATCTCAAAAGGAAAACATATTAAGATCAAATAAAAGTTACGTTTATTCAACTAAATTAAATCAATATATAGAAGAAAACAAACAAGCAGAATCAGTTTATAATTTTAAAAATGTTAAATCAATTAGAATCGATTTATTTTAAAAAATTTAGTAGGATTATTGCTAGGTCGTTCGAAAAGTCCCTGGCCCGAACATGAAAAAACACTAATAGTAAAAAATTGCAAACATAAATGAAAAGTGCATTTTTTTTAAACTTCGAAATTCTAAATTTTAATTCAATTCATCAATTTGTTTAAATTACCCACTAATATTAAAATTAAATACTCGATTTTGACTTTTTAGATGGAAAACGGTGAATTCCGCACATTAATTAAAGATTATTTTTATTAAAGAAAACACTAAAAGCAGCACAAGAAAAACTGGATAAATATTATGTTAATTCGGGTCCTTGGTAATAAACGTAAAAAAATTGAATCGCTGACTTTAAACGCGGTATTCCAATTGAGATAGTTATGCTTGAGAACATTTAAAAAATCCATGAGCATATATGAATGATTGAAAAATCAAAACATGCAAGTTATCTAACTTTGCAAAAATTTCAGTCATTTTGTTACGAAAATGATTCATGATGAATTGGAAATGAAGAAAATTAAAAATTATCAGATTGAGCAAAGTGCCTATATCATTATAAAAAAATATGTGGTTGTTAAAACACAAAACTGTTCACTATTTAGTGTATCAAACTTTAAACCTGACTCCAACTCTTAGGTGGTCCAAAAATAGCAACAATCAGTAAAGCAATAACTTGTATTTATATTCACATTAAATCACACTGATAACAATTTCACAAAGTGTCAAACTCAACAAAAAGGGGGTCACAATAATATGTAAAATGTCTGAAATTGTCTTAGGTTATCAATCACACACAAAAAGTTCAATAAAACCGAGTCAATTAATTAAAACAAAATAAATATTTAAAGTTAATAAAAATCAATTATCAAACTTGAATAGTAATTAATATCAAATAATATTACAAAAATAATTAAGATAAAAAAAATAAAACAAGCTTATGGGTTAGTTTCGTTCAAATTTCCTGGACTATCAGCTGAGCCTTTACAGTTGCTCAGAGATGGTGGGGAACTTAAACACAGACTTAGGCAAATGGAGTACATAATTACTTGTAGATTAATTTCAATGATAATGAACTATTCGTTAATACCAATACAGTCTTCTTCAATTATTATTATTCTTATTATTTTTTGAAAAATTCCACAATTTTTATTCGTGAAGCGTGGGTGCTTTTGATAAACCAAATAACATTAAGATCAGCCTTTAACCATATTTGTCTGAGGTTTCTTGATAGCCATGGATATTCGTATTGTTTTATTTTGATAATATTGAGAAATATAATTAACCATTTACTTTTTAAACTATTTATTGTTTAAAATTGTTTTTTCTGAAATATCTATCTTTTAAGAAGTAGTCTAACTGAAATGGAAGTCAGTTAGAGATGAATAATGAGTATCATAGATGCCGCAGGATTTATTAACAAGACTTGTTCTATTTTTGTGGTGTCAGTTTTGAATATGCAGTCGAGTGTTATTGTGAAACAAAATCAGTTCGCTGATTAGATTCTCAGTTTAAACTCAATATAATATAATGTAATCAATTATTTTCAGTGTTACTCTAACACTTTCATAATGACGTCTTAAATTAAATAATGATTACTAAAAATCAATTAATAAAAAATGGTTTTAGTAAAATTGATTTTTAAAATGTGTTTACAATTATCTGCACTCATCTATCACAATGTCTTATATAAATGTTTAAATGTGTAAATAATTAAAACATTTTACAGTTATTATTGTTTTAATTAATTAAAAATTTATGACTTTTAAAGGGATTAGATTTAATGGTAACTTTATATAAAAGAGAAATAATTTTAGAATGTAACTTAAATTTTTCAGGTTTATAAAGAAATAGTTAAACATGTGATTTTGCGAACTGAATTTTGAACAGGAGATTAGTTTTCGAATAGAAGAATGCTTAGACTTCATCTTTTAAAACCGGGATGTTGACTACTACGCGATGATGATAGAAAAAAGACTGTATAACTTTGAAATTAACAGTTAAACAAGGAAAACGTTTGAAGAAGAACATCATAGACGAGAAGCGATGATGTTGTAAAAACAACATCTCTTCCAACTGAAAAGAAAAATGAAGTACTTGGATAACCACTGTTGACCATTTATTCTGCAGGTGAGCTCCTCTATTTCCATCATTGTAATCATCTCTGGTTTACTGATTCAATACCATCAATTCAGGGTCATCGGAATCGTGTTTATAAATAAAGAATTTTTGAAATTTTATTTATTAAATAAATTTTTTTAAGAACATATTGATTTCTTCATATAAATCAATAAATCATAATTATTTTTAAATTTTTAATTATCAAATTTCAAAAATTTTAGAAATTAAGGAAAATTTTGAAGTAACTATGTTGTTTTTTATTGCAAAATTTTAAATTAAAAATTATTTGATTATTTGAATTAAATTACTCATTAATCAATAACTTATCGAAATATTTGTAATAAACAATATTTGTTTAAACTAATCAATAAATTGTTTCTACAGAATTCACAAACTTTGTTAAAAATCTCTTTATTTTCGAAGTAATTTTAATATTTCACTATGACTGTGTTCCACTGGTCAGATTATTTCATTTTTGCAATTTTGCTTCTTTTTTATGCTTTGATTGGTATCATACTTAAATTCAAATATGATAATCGTGCAAAAAGAAATATTGCTGAATACGTCCTTGCTGATCGAACAATGACACTTATTCCAGTGACGGCTTCAATTTTGGTTACCTTTTTGTCAGCTATTGGTATTATGGGTGTAGTAGCAGAGGTTTATGTTTCTGGAATTGAATTTCTAATAGCGTGTCTTTCGTATTTTATTGCAATACCGTTGGCAGCTTTTATTTACCTTCCAACATTTTACAGGTTGAATATTATCAGCATCCATGAAGTAAAAGAACCTTTTTTACTTTTTGACCTCAATGCAAGTAGTATTTAGAATTAAGATTTTCAAGGCCTATTAGACTGATAATATCCATTGTTTATGTGATCCAGCTGGTAAACATATACTAAGTTATAATGAGATTTATTTTTCATGCAGATATTTTATATATCGGTTGTTTTGTACGCTCCAGCCCTGGCTTTCAGCCAAGGTGAGATTTCTTTGGTATTTTAATATACATAAAATTAAATGCACAGTTTCGGGCTTCAGGTTGTGGGTCAGTATATTGTCAACTGGAGTTGTATGTACTGTTTACACAGCACTGGTAAGACGTATTTATTATGTATTACTTTGACTTATCGTTAAATATGAAAAAATGACTCGATACACCACTTTCAATATTATTTAGGTTTTTAATCTCTGTATAATTGACAAGTTTTTCCGCTAAGGAGCGTAAAATGTTTCCATTTCTATACTTAAAATAATTAATGGATCTTTAATAAATATATTTGGCATTATATATGATACTATATGAGTAAACCATAAACAAATAAAATCACGAAATAATATAATAATAATTGGAGCTGAAAACAAATTTTCTTGACTTTATTCAAAGGGAGGCATGCGTGCGGTGATTTGGACAGACCTGATGCAGTTTTTCATTATAATAACTGGAATCTTGACTGTTGTGATTGTTGGCTCGAATAAAATTGGTGGGATCAATGTCGTTTGGAAAATTGCTAAGGAAACTAATCACATAAGATTATTTAAGTGATTCTCATTGAATATTACTTATTTAATTGATTTGTTTCTTTTAGTTTTGACTTCAATCCTTTTATTCGCCATTCGTTTTGGTCACTTTTAATTGGTGCTACAGGCTTTCATTTAAGCGTATTCGGAACAAGTCAAGTTCAGGTGCAAAGATACCTTTCGTGTCGCACACAAAAAATCGCTGTGAAGTATTCTCAATATTATTAATAGTTATAAAAATATTGAAATTACACTAGTGTAAATTGGAAATCGTTACATCTTTGAATCTCTAAAAACATAATAATTAATACCACTCATAGACTATCAAGTGAATATTATTGTTTTAATCGGAGGCATCATTCTCTTTGCAACTTTTCTCGGGTAGAATCTTTCTCTATCGCTAACGGAATAGATTGTTATCAAAATATATCAATTTCTTATAAAAAGCAATGTTATTTTTAATCAGAGCCTCATTTCTCGTACTGAGCAAAAAAGAAAGACAAATGGATAAACCATTTTTCTTAGAAAACCATCGAAAAACAACTTTATTTTATAGAAAATTTCTTTTAATAACATTTTAACATCTTATTAACAACTAAAATAGTGATTACAAAACACAGAAGCAGTTAATTCCTTCTTTTATCCATGTATTTTCATAAGTTTAGATGATTTTTGACCACACACATGGTACTCTGTTCAGCAGTTTATTCAATGTAATCGATTCGATTTTTATCCAGGCTTCCTATAATTGATCTCACAATTGAGATTCTAATGTTCGTCATTTCAATCTGGCTTTTCCATCAAGCTTATCCCATACTTTCTCTGTTGAGTTAAGATAAAGAGAAATAGTTGATCACTTTGTGGAGACTACGACCAAACCCTCTTGCAAAAACTGCAAAAACTTCGACAATATCAAAATCAAGCGGATCTGCGGATATTCAATAAACAAAAACTTTTGATCATTGTGTGCATGAATAACTTTGTGATCATTGTGTGCATGAATTCGAAACTTTATTATTGATCAGAAAATGTGCATGTGTATTAA
>JBBMKC010103282.1:0-16608 GCA_037834085.1 Bipalium vagum
ATTCCAAGAATTAAAAATTTAATAATAAATCATTCATTTAAAAAATGTCAGTTACTTATGAAACACCCTGTATTATTTGTGTTAGATTTCTTAGAGACTCTAAACGTATTTTACTTTCAATACATGGTCTGCCAAATGTTCAAATTTAACTCGTACACAAACATCACCATATGCTTTGATGCTAGCTGTTGATTTACTTAATTCTATAATTATAAATCTATTGTAAGTTAAACTTGAATCTGATTCTTAAAGATTTAAATAAGATTCACAAATAAAGATCAAGTCAATAAAGAAACTTTTATTGGAACTAAAATAGATTTTGAATATAATAAATTTGTATAACAAATTAGCAACTGAATAACACTTAATTTAAAAAACGAATAATCTCCTAATTATAAGATAAAATCCTCTGATTAGAACTGCCTTTCCACTGACTAGTTCAGTGGAACTACTAACAAAAGGCAGAAAAAGTAAAAAATAAAACAAGTCCAACTCAAAGTCACTGACTACAGATATTATCCATCAATGGGATATCATTTATGTATGTCTACATAATTCATTTACTCTGGACAGAGATATATAGTTTTTGAAATGTTCAATATCGAAATATGTTCCATATTTTCATCTATTTAAAGATATTGAAATATATGATGTCTTTTTAAATATTTTTTTTGAGTTCATATGCTAAATAGTTATCAATTATCTAAATTTCAGATAAATTTCACTTATAATTTTTAACAATTATCTTTCTGTGATTTCTGTGATTAATGATACATTTATTATCGTACATATTAAATGTGTGATTATAAATGTATCAAAAATTCCACTTTGATTAGATTGTATTTTCATAAAGATTTTCATTTAATAATAAATGAAAAATTGTTTGTTTATTCCAGAATTAATTATTTTAAAGTTAATTATTATTTTGTAATTTTTCAAGTTTAGTTACTTTCCACTCATGGGATATTTTAAGAAAAAGTTACATCAAACTTCTAATAACTGTGTAATTGAGAGTGCTAATACATTCCCTGGTTTTAGTGAAGATGACAGTGATTTTGAAGTTGAAATAGTACAAGATGATATAGATATTAATAACATTGATTACTTCGAGTCTGATGATGAATATGAAATATCGAAAAATTTTATGGAATCTACACCATTGAGAAAAAATGGAAATATAAAATTATACTATGATAACAATATTTCCAACGATGATTCTGAGATGTATGAGTCTATACAATTCGAGTTTTCAGAAGCAAGTCAAATGGAATACGAAAGCAATGATAAAGTAAGATGGATTTTTAAATTTTTTATTTGAAAATACTTTCTAGTATGTAAACGGATTAAACGTCAGTCAGCTATCTATGAACAGCAACCTTTCCAGACTGGCCGCTCTATATCCTCAACCAGGTCATTCATTAAATCGTTCAAGTCGAAAAAGTCAAATTTTATTCTAAAAGTGAAATGTTTAATGTCATTGTGGAAATCCTAAGCCAAATGTTAATAAATTTTTGTCATCCAATGCAGGCAAAGTACCTTCTTTTTGAATTATTTTATATATTATGATAGATAAATAAATGCATTTTTTTGTAATTGAAAGATTCTAGTGATAATTATTCTGACAAAAAAATCAATTTTCTTAATATTTTACTAAATTAGGTGAACTATTTTGAAATTGATTTTTCAACAATTTATTTAAATGTTTTTTAAAAATTCGTTCTGTTTACCAATTGAAATCTAATTCTAAAATCCTGTTTAGAGAAATGAGATTTTTTTATTCAAATAAAATTTCTACGATTACCAAAGTTTTTCTTAACTCGAACTTATTTTCTTGTTAACTGACGAATGTAATCATGGAAAAATATATGTGATTGGATCACATAGGTTTGTAATATTCTTCTCAAAGATGAAAGGGCATGGCAGGCTTAAAAGTACAAAAAATTGGTTCCCGTGCTTTTTCAATGAAAAAAATCCATAATTAATGTGTTTCTCAGTCAGGATCAAAGTGTATTAGTTCCGTTGATCCCAATCTCATAAATCCGAAATTCACTTTATAAGACTCAATTCGGGATTAACCGGAGTATTTGTATCTGTGGATTAAGAATATTCTATACTTATTTAAAAATTAATATTAACTGAATTTATTAAAAAATTTACGTGATTCCAATTTCTAATTTGATTGTGTCCTTTTAACTATATCCCCGTTTGACACATAAGCCTAAGATATATTTATTATCCACAACATTCATCACAATACCGTTCTAATTTTGTTAATAATCTACTGCAAATGAGTAAGATTTTATAGTCATCGAAACTTGGATCAATTTGTTTACAAAAAAACAAAAGCGAGAAAGAATAAGAAACAGTGATTATTACTTTGATGATTCCTCTCTATTACTGGTCCCTGGTTCTTATAGATATATAATATTCGTGAAGGAGACGAGCACGATCTCCAAAAGCTTTTAAAGAAAAATAAAACACTTAAGTTGTCCAATATTTTAATCACGTATTGGTTTAAAATAATATCAATATTCTAAAGTCATCTGTGATCTGCTTATATATACGTGGTGACGTCAAAAAAGACCCGGACTCGATAAAAAGAAATAATTTCTAAGTCAAATTTTGTATTTTAAAAAATCAGTGTATTAAGGTATAAAATATTCAAAGTTTTTCAATATAACCCCCTTCACTCTTCACATATTTGCGCCATCGTTCAGCAATTAGGAGAATTATATAATTACCACTTTATGTTTTTTAAATGTAACATAAATAAGGAATATTTAAACATATTAGGTTTTTCAGGGCTTGAAGAAAACGGTTACCAGCATTTAACCGTAAATCATTCGATAATATCTAAGAACCCATTGACAGAAGTAATTATTTTTATTTGTTTAATTCAGATACACACTAGTACAATTGAAGGCATGTGAAATGACTAAAATTTCAAATAAAGTCTCGAAACAAAAAGGAAAAAATCATTTTGAATTCTTGTGGTGAAGAATTCAGCGAAATGATAAATGGGAATCATTCTTGAATGTCCTTTCAAAATTCGCCGAAGAAAATGACCTAAATTACATCTTAAATGAGCATAGTTTTTGTGAAAAAAATCTAATAATAAATAAATGAAAAAGGCAAAATTGATATTGTGTATTTTTATCAAAACAAATTGTGAAATAAACAGCTTTATTAAATAAATATATAGGTTTATTTTAAATTTCGCATGATAGTAAATTCTTAAATTTACAAAATAGAGTAGTAAAACAAACGTAACCTTTACAAAAGACCTACAGTGATATCAAAGTCCAACCAATCTAAGAACCCTACATATATACATACAATGCTGCCCATATGTTTTGGATAAACATTTAAAATTGGACATATTAGTATATGATGGTTTAAATTAGACATTTTATGATTTACTTTAATTTAGGTACATGCTGGTGTTAACTTTATATTTCATTAAAAATTATTACAAATAAATATTTTATACAGGGTGAGCAAATTTTTAGTCAAGCAAAAAATGACATTAATTTGTTCGTTATTTAATTCTTTAAGTTTTACAATTTGTTTATTTAATATATAATATTTAGAAAGAAAAATAAAATCAAGATATTCTCACCACTTGTAACGACAGGTCCAAAGGGTGGTTTGCTGAGCCCAATCCGGTTTGCTCAGAAACCCCCAAACAGCACAGGACCCGTGAGCTCCTGTGGCATAGAGGGCATAAAGAATGACGAAAAACCTATTTATGAATATCTCGAATATTTCGTAGTCGAATGTCTAATGGACGAGTATCTCGTATCCTTCTTCTGACGAAAATCTTGGATATCTCGTAGTTGAATACCTCGTAGCCTTCTTCTGACAAATATCCTGAATATCTCGTAGTCACGAAAATTTCTTTCGGAAATTTTTATGACAATTCACTGCGGATTCCAACTCCTTATATACCATTCTGATCAGACGACTAATCAGTCGTAGATCAGCTTGATTACTGGGGAATGTCGATTCCAGTTTAAGATCGATAATTATAAATCGATCCCTCTTTGGGGATCCTGATCTAATCTTGGCAATTTAAGTTGTCAAGATTAGATCATTTTTGGAAATAATTAATTTACCTTTTTTGTTTGAACGTACTTTTTAATTAATTAATTATTATTATTTTATTTCTGACCATTTTGCGATTTTAATAATTAATTGATAATAACCAATCTAAACCCTATTGCGATCTCTAACATATGCCTTTACAAGGGTTTACAGGGATGTGTTCTTGGCTAACCCAACAATTTCAAGGAATTCTGTTCAACATATTATACGGAAACTGCAACAACAAGGAACATTAAAAAACTTATATAAAAGTGGTCGTAAACTGAAAAATCTAGAAAGATCACTTATTCGGATGTGATTCATTTTATTGATTGAAAATCAAGCCAAACTTCCTCAGTTAGTTCTGTGAAGTGTATTCTGAGAAACTATTGGTTTTTCGAAGAAACAATATTTAAATGAGCGACATATCAAGAATTGCTTAAAGTGGTACAGAGATTATAGCAAACTGCTTCCTTTTTCTTATAATGAGGTGATTTTTACTGATGAAAGCCTGGTAGAACTGTTGTCTAGAAGAAAAGAATACGTCCGCAAGCCGCAAGGATCCATGTATAATCCAAAATATATCACAAAAACTGTTAAATTTGGAAGAAATAGTTTAATGGTTTGGGGCCCAATGAAAAAAGATGGCGCTAGAGTTTTCATAAGGTGTCTGGGTTGGATGAATTCTGATGCTTACCAGGATGTATTGAAGAAAGGTTTGCTGTCAATATGTGAAGCACATAATATATTTCAACAAGTCAAGATTGGTGACTTCGATTTTTGAAAAGTGTAAGTTATGCGTAATGAGTGATTGGTCTGCTCAATCACCAGATCTGAATATAATTGAGCCTTTGTGAGCTGATCTGAAAGCCATAGTTGTTATGTGTAGGCCGGCAAATATTTAGGCTCTGTGGAAGAATTCGGAGGAGCAGTTTGCGATGATTCCAATATCTAAGATTAAAAATCTTTACGAAAGCATTCCAAGAAGGATCCAAGAGATAATTAAAAATAAATGTATGAATACAAGGGTGTAACGATCAAGGTCGCTTATCTAAACAGTTACAAGGGGGTTTTTATCTGAGCTCATCAACTCTCTCGAAGGAACTGCAAATAATAAAATAATCACGAATAAAGAAAACGATTAACAAAGTAAGGTGTCACAAATGCAAGGTTAAATCTCTAATATACAATCAATGTTCAACAATACAAGTTATTATTAACTAATTAATTACCTTCTTGACTTTATGATAGCCGAAGAAGTTCTAATAACAAAAAAACGTTATCTGTTGCTTAGAGAACAGTAAAAAAGAATATAGAAAATATTAAAAAATTATTGATGAGAAGAATTTACTTGTAGAGACTACAGCAAAAACAAATCGAAAAATCAAGAATAGAATATTCATTTATTTTTTATATTTTTCAAAACAATAAACTTCATTTCCATTAGTTGACTAAAAATGTATTAAAATTAGCAAAAAGAGTAGTAAAATAATGAACAGCTAGTAAATCCCTTTAATACAGATTATTAATTATTAAACACGTCTTCAATTTTTCAAATAAAAAAACGGAAAATATAAATATAACATCGACTAATGTATATTAAAACCAAATTTAATATTTCATAATTCAAATAACATCTTTATCATGACAACAAGCATCAATTAATAAATTAATCAAAATCATTTATTTAATTTTTTTGATTTTAAATACAGGTTGATCAATACATTAAACTTACTAAAGAACGTATTTAAGTCAGAATTTAACTACTATCGGTTGTAAATGTAATTAGTTATCCAAAAAGTATGACTTAAAGATTCAATTTTAATTCATCCAAATTAAAACCCAATAAGTATATAATTCTATGTAAAAAATCATTAATGTTTGACTGCTCATAAAATGAAGAACTGGAAATAAAAATTCCGATATTTTTTATTTCATTACATTGATTTATTTCTTGTTATGTTTCTTTGCAAATCTCATATTACGAAGAAATTTTGGATCCATCTGAAATAAAATCTTAATAAATATAAAGATTATCAGTTACTTACTCCTTTCAGAGATGGGTATCTTTGTCTTCTTGGTTTTTTAATACCATTTCGGTGAGCTTTCTTGTCTTAAAGAAATATTTTAAACATGGAAATAGAATATTATTATATTACTTTGGTTGTGACTGGTATGATTTTTAGACTTTGCCATCTATTTATTAAATTAAATTAAACAAATGAAACAAGAGAATATTACTTTTTAAATAAAAATAGATTATTACTTTTTAAATATTTAAACAAACATTATTTAAATTTTTATTTCATTTCAATAAATATTCCATTTAGATTCTACTTTTAATAAGTATCTCCAAGTTAAATTGTTTACCTTAATATTATTACTCACAATTATATTTTTCTCTTATCAATAACACAAGAATTCTACAGAACCAACGAGATAATTAAATTTTATATTTTTGTTGTAGATAAAGATTGTTAAATTCAAAATATCTCAAATTACTTAGAATTCTTTAATAAATATCACTTTTAAAAGTTGCAGGTAATAAATATATTTCTTCTTAAAATAACTTTTAATTTATTTAAGCTTGATTTCTTATACAGTCTGACCAAAAAATTAACACGGTTCTATTTTTTGGAAAACTACTCTAAATAACACATGGAGGTGCTAATTTTTTGTTTTTAAATATGAAAAATAGTCTCTAATTAATTAAATAAAGCTTATTGCATTGAAAACTTTTAGAAATTAATAATTTTAGGTAAAATTTAAAATTTTCTAGAAAATAATTGACCAAGAATATTATCATTCTAAGGTTTTTTTGTTAAAATCAGTGTACAAAAGTTGGGCTTGTAATAATATATATATATTATGTAGATAATTTAATTATATCATGTAATTTAAATTAAGTTTAACATGCGGAAAACAACTGATCTTTCAGTTTATAAAAAGGAACAGATAGACGCCTTTAAATTGGACAATAAATCGAACGTTGAGATATGAAGACTTATTAACAGGGATAGAACAACTGTTAAAAGTATTTAAGTAGAGAAAAAAGGAAAATCTAAACCAAAATTCGGGTAAAAACATATTCTATCAGTCAGGATAGAAGATGGTGTATGAAGTTAGCAAAAAACCAATAATTTATCAACAAGAAAGATAGCAAATGAACTTTCACCGAAAGTGAGTTTTTCAACAATCTTAAACGAACTATATAGAAATAAAAATATTAAGTTAACTAAAATAAAAAGTCGGCCAAAATTAAAATTACATGTAAATAAATGAGTGTTAGGGTCTCAAGAACATCATACTTGGAATGATGAAAAGTGGAGAAAGTTATTTTTAGAGATGAAAAGAAGTTTAATCTAGATTTCCCTGATGGTTTTAATTTCTATTGGCACGACGTCAGATTTGAAATAAGACCATTTGGAGGCGGTGGATTGATGGTTTGCGGAGCAATTGGATATAACAGAAACTTTTGTAATATCATTATCCACAGTCTATAAAATTTTTGATCTTTTTCAGTAAGGAAATCGTCTAGGTAAGTTTTTATGATGTCTTCAGAGGTAAATGTTTTCCCAACCAAAGAATTCTGTAATGAAAGAAACAGATAGTAATTTGGTGGTGAAATGTCAGGGCTATATGAAGGATGTGGCAACACATCCCAACCAAATTCCATAAATTTCTGAGAAAAGGCCAAAGAAGTTTGGTGACATGTGTTGTCGTGATGAAGCAGTCTGAACGTTTCTGCTACAAGTAATCGTTAAATTTTGATAGTTATTGGTAGTATACATTTGAGTAAATTATAAATGGTAAGAGCTCAAAATCTATAACACCCTTGTAATCCCACCATATAGATAGGATACTCTTTTTTATTAGTATCACGTTTTGATATTCTTAGACAAATCTCACCGGACTTTGACCATGATGTTACTATAATACTTTGACGTAGTTACGTGTGCTCGTGAGTCCTCACTTCTATAAAAATGTTGTGTTCGTTCCCTTTTAAATCTGATCCGAATCAAAACACCATGATAATACTGTATAAGCTCCCTAAGAACTGAATCAAAACTTCTACAATAAAACTTCATTTGAATAAAACGCAATCACACAGGAAAAATCACAACGACAAACCACTTCTATAAATCACCCTATAATTAATGAGTACAATAAACGTCATCAGGAATAAATGATAAAAAAATATATACTGTTACTGTTAAAATAAAAGAGAAGAAAGTAATGATCACAAAAGAATCAAGAGTAAAATAAAACGGTCTCACCAAAAGCGACAAGGGGTCCCCGGGTCGTCCTCTAGGTCCTTATCAGGTCGTCTAGGGGTTCACAAGCTCACTGGATCCCCTTGTTAAATCCTTCTGCGTAGTCATATCCACTTGACTAGAATAATTGAGTTCGTCTCAGAATTGGTTTAAGAGTTGTCGTCGTCTCACAGTGTTTTTGAGCAAATTCACGGTACTAGCCGTCTCTTTATATAGTCATAGAGATTGGACTACGATCACCAATCCATACGCTTTGAGATAGCTATTTCCGTCAAAAGCCTGTAATTACCATCTCTGTCTCTACTCCGGTACAGAAGAATTTTATAACTCCGACGACGGAGCATAATTGTAATTTCCAATCTCGACGACGAGGTGAATAACCGGACTATCATCATTATTGTTATTACCACAACAATTATAGTTATTATCGTCCGAATTAAAACTGGGATTATCAAAATCATCAACTTGATTATTGCTAGAGGAGTAATTGGAGGAAAAAATTTACCGATAGCACATATGTGGGATAAATCTTGGGGGCATCCACTATTTAACAAAACTATGACACGTGATAAATTTTCAGATATAATGAAAAACCTACAATCTGATCTCAAAATTGAAAGAATTTGGAAACATATAAGTTTGGTTTAGTTTCTAACCTATGGAATTCATTTATAGAAAACTCTCAAAAAGCTTATATTCCTCATGAGAATATTACAATTGACGAGCAGTTATTACCTTGTAGGGCTTTGTGTAAATTTATCCAATATATGTCAAAGAAGCCTGATAAATTTGGATTAAAATTTTGGCTTTCTGTTGATGTTGAAAGCAAATATTTATGCAATGGCTTTCCATACCTAGGCAAAGATGAAACCATTTGATTCTTTACCCACTGATGTTGTACTAAAATTAATGAGTCCCTTTGCGAACCGAGGATATAACGTCATTTGTGACAATTACTTTACCTCCTTGAATCTTGCTCAAAAGTTACTGCTGAAAAAAACTAGAATTATTGGTACAATTCGTTTAAATAGAAGAGAGTTGCCTGAATTAATAAAGGTAAAAAGACCTCTTCATGATACATTAATAATGGAAACATCGAATATAACTTTAATGTCATATCAATGAAAAACAACTAAATTTGTTGCCATTTTGAGTACCGTACATCCTGATGTCATTATTCCAAGGGTATCTAATCTGAAGAAAAAACCCGAAACTGCTTTATTTTATAACAATAAAAAATTTGGAGTTGATGTCATTGATTTTTATTATTATTATCATCACCATTTTATTATTATTATTATTTTATTATTATTATTCAACAATGATTTTTTGTTTTGGACATCATTGTATAAAATTAATTTTTTGTCTCCAGTTGTCAGGTTTTGCAAAAACGGACTGCTTTGATTTCTTTTGAAGAGCATGTCACAAATATTGATACATTGAGTTAACTGAATTTCATTCCGTTTATCTGGGACTTAAATATCAAGGTTTTTTGAATACCAAAAACAAAATCAATAGTTGTTTTTGACAAATCTAACTTCTTTGCTATCTCACGAAAGGTAATATGCCTATGATTTTCAATAATTGGCTTAAATTGATCTTCATTAGGGTGAACTGGCCTAGCAGAGCGTGATTCATCTTGAATCGAGAAATTTCCGGAACAAAATTTCGCAAGTGCGCTCAGTTATTCCATCTTTAGCATAGACTCTATATAGTTTTCGAATTGTCTGAAGCTGTTTTGCCTTTTTTAAAGTAATAAAATGCAATAAATTTAAAATTTTCATTTTGATTTTATATTTTTAAAAATGCACCGCATAAAATTTATATAAACAAATTAAAATTGTTGTACAATATAGATATTATTATATGCTATAAAAAAATTACATTAACATACGAAAAAATTATTAACATCTTATATAATGCAAAATCGAAGACTTTCCGGTCGACCTAATATAATTTTAACGATCTAATATATAAAATCAATTTATTTTTAGTTTAGCAACAAGTTCCTGCATGGTTTCGTTATCATTATTCACGAATATTAGTAATAATATTAATAGAGTGAAATAAATAAAATAAGTAAAAAAATGAAAGAAATAGTTGAGCTGGCATAGAAACATGGCTACCGGACACAAAGATCTAGAAAGAAAAATAAAAAAAATAAATAATAAAAATTTAAGATATAATTGTTAGTTACTGCGACGTTATCAACAGTTTCTGAATTCATAAACTCAAGATTTGGTAACATTTTTATTCGATGAAAATAATTGTATAGTTTAAATAAGTGTCCTCTTTTTATCCTTTATTTAAAAAAGTTAATTATCTAAAACTTTTATTAAAATTAATTTAATCATTTAATTTTTTAAAGAAATCTTTAAATTTATTAAAATTATTAAAAATCTTATTTTACATTAAGTAATAAATTTATTTTTAAAATTTATTTTAAAAATATTTATGATTAATATTTATTATTATTATATTATTATTATTTTTTATTTATTAAATATTATTAAGTATTGATAAAACTCAATCCTTACAATAATAAAAAATAAAAGTACTTTTCCACACAGAACAAATCTTAAAATAATAATGTATAAACAAAAACTTCTGGTAAAAACTATGTCAGTTGGAGACAAGAAGTGTCAATCCACACATAGCAAATCTAAAAATTAAAACGAGTGTTGGTTGAGTAGAAGAAAGATAATATAAAACTTTAATGATAATAAATTTAAATAATAAAAGATAAAAATAAGATAAAGATAAATAATAATAATAATATTAAACACAAAACAAAGATAATAATATATAAATAATTTAAAGTAAATATTGTTGAGCTTTGCGGTGCAAAAAAATCTCACAGAATTATTATTTGATCTCTTTCTATTCAAGACCAATATTTGGATTCTTGTTTTACGTGTTAATAATAATAATAATAATAATAATAATAATAATAATAATAATAATAATAATAATAATAATAATAATAAAATAATAATTTTAGCTAATTAAAAAGGAAAAAAAGCAATAAATTATTTTTTTTAGGGATCTAATCTTGACAATGGCGAACCTAAATTGCCAAGATTAGAAGGGTGCGCAAGGAGAAACCGATTTATGATTAATGATTCTAAAAGGGAATTGACATTTCCCATTAATAAAATTGGTCTACGACTGATTAGTCGTCGATCAAAATACTATATAAGGAGAAGGATTTTCCATAATTTCGCCCTCAACTAGCAGACGACAAAAACTAGATTCTTGAAGACTATCAGTTATTGTCATTCAGAGACCATTATCAGTTATTCGGTGAACTACAAGTATATTTTTGTGTTTGGGATTGTGTTTGAGTTCCCAACCAGAGCGACTGTAAAGGCTCAGCTGATAGTCCGGGAAGCTTAAACGAAACTAACCTGTAAGCTCGTTTATTTTATTTTTTTGTCTTAACATTTTACTCTAAACCACTATTTAATATTATAATTCGATTATTGAATAACTTTAAGTATTTTGTTTTAATTTAACTTTTGTATTTGACTGATTATTCAAGACAATTGCAGGCATTTCAGACCTTATTGCGATCCCTTTCTCTTAAGTTTGACGATTTTGTGTTATTGTTACCACTGTGATTTCGTGTGAGTTTTGTGATATAAATAAAAATATTGCTTTTCTGATTGTTTTATTTTTGCACCCCTAAGAGTTAGAATCAGGTTTAACTTTGATACACTAAAAAGTGAACAACAATAGTAATAATAATAATAATAATAATAAACGAAAAAAATATTCATAATAAATAAGTAAATTGGTGAATTTTCACATCGATATTTAATTTTTTATTCATGAATGGCGGTAATTTTTTAGTTCAAATTTCATAATTCTAAATGATCTCCAATACCAGTGTGGTGAGTTTGTAGGTGAGATAGAATCTGATATTGCGCGTATACTGGTTCAATGGTGATAGTCGAGGCGGGTGACGTATTTGTTATAACTGCTGATTTGCACTTGCAGTTGGATATCAAGCACTAGGTTGCCTCAAAATATATAGAGGCAGCGAACTGTTTACGGAAAGTTAATCCGACTGAAGCTGTTAAAAATCTTTTCAAAGCCATTGATATTTAAACTGAGTCGGAAAAAATTACCATCACAGCAAAATACCATACTGCTACAGAAGAGATTTACTAGGAAGAGATGGCAAACATTGAAAAATGTCAAGATCAATAATTATTTTGGAGAACAGTCTTTTGAAAATGGCAGAAATTAAAATGCAATTGGAAGAGTTGAGGGAATGTTCGGTTGAGAGTAGGTGTGTTTAATATTGGTTGACTTGGTCGAACGTTTACTGGTAGATGAAAAACAAGAGGGATATGCTGGATAGTAGATACACGATAAATCATCGCCGTTGATCTGACATTGAAGAAATATATTGATGAAAATATTGAAAAATTTATATAGTTTATGATATTATTTCAATTGGATTATTTTTTTTAGAAAAAGTTAGATTTTATTTTGTTTTATTTTTATTTTACCATAACGTTAATATTAAATAATTTCAGTTAATTATTAATATGATAATAATAATAAAATTATAACAAATGGAAAAATGCTAAATTATAATTACCACTTTTTCATATACAAAAATAAATATTATTTTTCATTGATGACTTTTAGGAAATCTAATCCATTTATTAATTCAGAACACCTTTGGGCAGAGTTGAGTAATTAAAGCTCCCGGATTGACATTATTCTAATGGAAAGAGGAGCGGATGGATCACGAAGAGATGAAGAACTTGTGGAGTTTTGTATTGAGAGCAGCTAAAGTCAATTATTCAGCTCATTGACTAAGGTCTGGTTGAGGTGGATAATTGAAAGCTCCGGGTTTCTGCTTAGGCAAAACCAGAAGAGAGAAAATAACCCTGCAATGATTAGTGATTAGCCAATGGAGGAAAACTGGAGAGTATATAAGCACTACCTGATTCTCCGCAGTCAAAACAAAAATCCAGCCAAACAAAAATTGAGCAGGAAAAAAGCCAGAACAAAATTGAAGCAAGAGAACAAATTCAAACAGAACAAAAATTAGAATTAATCCAAGAACAAGGACAAAAGAGAATTGATTCAAAGTGATATTATTTTGAAGTGACTTTTCTTTTGTGGTGATTTGAACGAACCATTTTGGAATTTAGAGTCAGAATTAAATTCAGCTTGATTAATACTTTTTTAAATATTAACAATATAAAAATTTAAAATTAAGATATTTGAAATTGACAATTGTAGGATCACTTTATTAAGGATTTATACGTTATTAAGTGACAATAAGATGCCACCAGCACAAGGGGGTACATAGTAAAAATTAGTTGAAAATCATAATTTTTTCTTTCAAAATTCTAACTTTCCAGTTTTTTAGAATTAAGTTACTTCGAAAAATTATCGAGTTTATTACAACTCACAGCAAAAATAAAATTTTTTTTGTTATTATATTCACTTAATATATTCACTTAATTTAATTAATTTTACTACGCCAAACGTGAATATTATTTCCTGTTTCTGCTTTTGTCTAATAAATCTCCCAGCTTCTTATTTTATTATAATTTTCCTAGAGTTACGGTTTGGTGAATTAGTCATCCAACTCGTTATTTTTACTACAGGGCGTTTACACTCTACCTAATAGATAAATTAAAATTGTTATTTGGTCAGAAGATTTTTTAGGTTTTCAAGCAAATATAATTTATAAGAGTTATCTTTTTTATTTATTCTCATATTGAAAATTCTCATATTATTTATTCTTATATTATTTATTCTCATAATGGTAAACTTAATCACATTATTTGGAGTCAGATTAAAAAGATAAGAGGCATTTCACAAAAGTTTACATTATATATAGTGGTTTGAAAGTGTCTCCCTTGATTCTCCACATCTTTTTAAAGTTAAAGAATTATAATCACAAATAAATCGGTTTTATTTTGAAAACATACATGTAATCTTAGTCATGGTCATCATTCCTCTCAACAAAAGAATATTTTAAATAAAATATAAAACTAATTATATTTACTAACAATATACCATTAACCTTGAACTTGTTGCATTCCATGGTTCAATGTAGATAATTATTTAAGTTTAGCTGACTTCTTGAAAAGATTTTGATTCTTGAAAGCTCTCTCTTTACCTACAATTGTGATTTCTCTAACTGTAGTAGTTTAAAATTGAAATTCGTTAATCAAAGTTGTATTGTTAAAGGTCGCATGGTTTTTGTGGTGAATTTTAGTCAAAAAGAGTCGGGTATTTATACTTGCTCTAGTACCCTTTGCTCACTGAAACAAAATCTTTTTATTTTCCGTCAATTTAATTAACTTTTTATTTTACATAATTTTGAATTTAAAATTTTTGAATAAATTCTATGGATATTTCTTAAATTGTTAGATCTGGGTTGTAATAATAATGAGAATTAACAAAAATTCAAAGTTTTTAATATATGAAATTGAATTACTTATGTTTATAATTATCATTATGGTTTAGAATTATCGAGATTTTCTAGACTGGTGAAAATCAAATGAAAATTATTTCTTAAATGTAAAAGTTATTTCAGTTTTTATGTTTTTCTTACTGAAATAATTTTAATTTTATATAAAGTTATCATCTTTTTTGTTTTAATTTTTGTTGCTTAACAACATAAACTGATGAAATTTAATTAAAAATTCCAATTAATTATCACAGTTTTTACCTTTAATTCTATTATTTTAGTTATTAATGGGAAAACCAAGGCTTTTGTTGTGGACAGATATTACATTATCACAAATTGAGTCTATCAATAATATACAAGACAATGATATCTTGAGAAGTCATTTATTGAAATTATTTGATGCAGGCTCATACGATTCTGAAATAAAACAAGAAATTGTAGTAGACTTATTTTTCTATGCATTTAAGTTCTGCAGAGCGAAAAACTTTACCGAGGAGCAAACTTCTGTTTTTTTATCATTGATATATAACATACACAAATTAAATTCAGGTTATTGATTAAGCTATACGAAAAACCACGTAAAAGTTTTCTAGAAACATCCTTCGATAATTCGGAAGAAGTTTTCCGATTTTTCAACGAATGTCTTTTGCTCCATTCCGTTCACGTACCTTTTTAAATATCTACTCCATTTAGATAAAAAGTACTATTAACAGAGACCTCCTTTCAGTTTGGAAATTTTCAATTCGGGTGAATTCAAAACTGTGTCCGATTACGTTTTGGACACATATTTCAGACATTTCAAGATGTACAAATATGCATTCACTCCTGAAGTAAAGTTCTCAGGTAAAGGTTTTTGATTAGTCTCTTGTATCTTTTAGGTCGTCCTGGATTTGAACATTGATTATCCCAACATTAAACAGGAACCAATTCATTTGAGCGAAGATGGTGAGTTTCTTTTTGCTCGGCTTATATACTGGATTATCATTGACGAAAAATGGTCAATGTTTTCCTCATCGTAAATTATAAATAAAAAAAGAAGATTTTTCCAAACAACCTCGCGTTTTTTAATTTTTATTTGATCTTTATCCCTTGAATAAAGGTCTTTTTGATATAACCTCAACTTTTCCAAAAGACTTTTATCTGCTTTTCTGATGTTATCGTTAGAAAAAGATCGTTGAAAATATCGAGCAATGTAACGACCAAAATTGATTGAGTAAATGTGAACACCTTTTGGTTACCTTTCATCTAATTATTTATACTTAAAGCTTTCAAATTGATGATAGAATTTAATAAAACCATTGGACTATCGATCACTAACTGAAATCGATTTATCCATAAATATAGGAAATATTAACTGTTATTACCAGTTGTGATCAGCAAACTCAAAATGGCGCCCCTTTCCATTTCATATGGAACATGTCACCAGTGCGTGAAAATCGTAATAATTGATTGAATTAAGATTTGAGAAGTGGTGGAAATTTTTTCTGTTCAATCGAAGAATACTCGAATTGATCTGAAATATTGATTTATTTACGTGGTCCGAACTAATAATTAGTGAGATAAAAATTGTCCCATACCAAATCTTTAGAATTTCAGTAAATATTATATTCATATTTCAAATGATCTTCGCAATCTGTAATTTTATTTTCCAAAGATTGATTTTGTCTTTAAAACGCAAAAGTGTTTACAGGCATTTGAAAACATTTTCTGAAAAATAATCCACAAAATTTGAAGAAAAATGTCCACAATAATATTAATAGAAATTAATCTTTTGCCTTTAATTTATTATTATTATTATTATTATTA
>JBBMKC010103392.1:0-16607 GCA_037834085.1 Bipalium vagum
AAGCATAATTCTGAGATGTACAATGTTTCAGCTTTCGAACGATATATAAATTATATATTTCTGATTTGTTTAAGTGCTTCAAAATTAAGGCCAAAACGATTCATGTAAAAACCGCACGAACTTTCCGGACAACCCAATAGTAAATAGCTCCAAAGTCACTATTAAATTGATTTTTTTGCAAAATAATTAAATATTAAATTACAGGTAATTATCAAAGGTAATAATTTAATCATATAAAAACATTTTTGTTTTAATATATCATATAAATAGCGATAAATCAAATGGCATCTCAAAAATACATATAATCCATTGTTTATTGTTTGCCTTTCAATTGTAAAAAACGGCTTATGATGCTAAAATATGATTATTTCCGCTCTGGATGAAGATTATTATTATTATTAATGGTTCAATCTAGCTTATTTTTCACTATTAATCGATCGAAAATCATAATTTATTATTATTAAACATTTTATTTTATTAGTACTCATTATAAAAAATCAATTAATCTTCTTCACTCTACTTTAAATCTTCACTTTTGAAGATTAGTAGTTTAAAGACCCAGTTTTAAAGAGAAAGAAATAGAAATACCAAAATAAAAATGCATTAATCTGAAAGTACAAAAGAATATCAATATTAAAACTTAATTTTGAGTTTTGATATATTTTCATTTTTATAATATCTAACAAGTACTGTAGTTTGCTTGGTGTTTATATACATTTTTAAAAAGAAATAATTCATTTTTATAGACACGAATTTAAAGATATATTTAGTTAATATTGCAATATTTATTTCATTATAAAATGTGCAAATAATTCATTTTTAGGCGATATAGGGAACATGGAAAAACAAAGAAAGTAACGCAATACACAAGATTACAAAATAAGATAGTATTAAAAAAAAACCACAATACCCCAAAGGGAAATAGCGAATAACTTGAACTTATCCTCTCTGCCGTAAGAATGTCAACAAAATGATACACAATAAAGTCTTTATTCTCAATATAAAGAAAGACGAGAAAAAACACCTAGAGACGACAGAACAATGTATTGAGACTTCAATGGAAACCAATTAAAGGAATTCACTCAAGCATTGTGGATTCATGTGTAAATGTTTCAGCTAGGTCTAAACAATGACGACGGAAATAGATAAATATTACTTCTCATTAATGTGCTACCAAGCATAAATTAACACCAGCAGTTATAAAAAACGACTGGGCAATAAAATAAAAATACTAAAACGATGCACGTAGGTCAAAAGTATGTAAAAATGATTTCTATAAATTGGTTTAACAAAAATGTAAAATTAATAAAAATATATTTTATGTTTGTGAGATCTCTTTTTGAGTTTTGATTAAATTGATTTATAAGTGTCTTATAGAAAAGTTTCTGTATCTCCTAAAAATTCTAAAACATGTTTCGAAAATAACTTGATAAATCAAGTTTAAAAAAATTAATTTTTTTGACAAATATGTAAAATCGATTGATAAAATAAAGAATATATCTATGAACATATATTTGTCTAATTAGAAATAATATTAATATTAATTTTAAGATCATTAATTATAATATTATAATAAAGTTTTATTAATAATGTCAAATATTCTGGATATCAATATATTAATTAATTTATAATGAAATGAAAATTAATCATTAAATCATCGGACACTATTGTGATGATTCCTTTCAGTAAATATCTAATTTATCAATTAATTCTTCTATATTATAATAAGAGGAAAATAAACTCTAGTTGAAGAAATCGATTTTAATCAGATAAATTAGTAAATCAATAATTAAATCAAACTCAAGAATCACGGATTACTTCCCATTTTTGGTTAAGGAGAAAAGTAATTTTTTAATGAAGTTGAAGTAAATTAAGTTAAGAAAATGAAACATCATGCAATAATGAACTGATTGATTTAAGGTGATAAACAAAGTTGATTAAACAGGTTTTTGAAAAAATTAATGAAAATAATGTCTGAATAAAAATTGTCTTTTAAAAATAAATACTATTGTAGTATTTTTCAGAAGTCACGATGAATGCAATTTTTAAAAATATTTTAATAGTAAGCTATGATTTTTAATACAAAAGATCATGAATAAAAAAAGATTAAAAAATAAATATGAAAGAAAATAGGTTATATGAATTAAAATAAAAATAATTTGAAACAGTACAATATTTATTTTCTACTTTCTATTTACAAAATAAATGTTTTTGAAACTAATTAGGTTTGGGCAAAGTTCCACAGCACTTAAAAAATATTAGAATATTAGTAATAGTAAATATAATCAATAATAATATTTGAGAACTGCTTGTTTAAATATTCTTAATTCATTACCACAATTTTAAACCGTTTAATGAAATAAAATATAAAAAATAATTTTAGATGACTTTGAACAGAAATTAATTGCAAATTTTTATTCGCTTTTGTTGAAGGCGAAGATTTTCTACTAGGAAAGCTGCAATAAAAATAGGTGATGCTGAAAGTGAAGGAACGATAAAACTGTATCTCTTTGGTACATAAGTTTCAAAAGTTGTGCCCTCTGATTGGAAGAAAAATGTTGTTGTGATAGACCATCGAAGTAGGATAATGAGAACTTGCTCAATAATCTTGATTGTAAACCGTCATCTAGATCGTGATTTGGGCATGGAAAAACAAGTCTCGAGGACAAATTCCGCAAAGTTCCATTTCGGCTATCGAAATTGACAAATTTTTCTTCATCATGACATTGGCAGATATCATGAGTCGTGAAGCCGTCGATTTCTCAGTCACTAAAAAATATAAGTAATGATAAAATTCGGATTCACCTTTTCACTCAATTTTGCTCACCGTCATCAATAAAATTTACTTAGTTAGGAAATTTCGTCCATATGAAGTAGCTATTGCTCGAGTTATTATTATTCATAATATACTTTACATTGAAAATTAGATTCCGCTGTTCAATAAATTTTTGTCTAATAAATTTTTGTTTTGTAAATTTAATTTTTCTGTTAGTGCAACAAAACTTACGCCCCAACCTAATATTTTACTTAAAATTGAGATAAACATTATTTAGAAATACAGAGGCTAGGTTAATAGTAAATGATCTCTTTCGAAAGAATTCAGAAATTATTAAATTAAATTTTAAAAACCAATATGACACAGAGAATACGTGGGTAGTTACACAGTTATATTACAGATGATAATTAATGATGTTTTATACTGTAAAAAATGAAAACAAAAATTATAGTATTCATATGGTATATTTAATTATTATTATGTCATTTAAATTGTCTTATTTACTAACTTTTAAACTTTTATGATTGATATTAATCCTTTTTATTATTAACTATAATTTTCAATTTTTGAGTATTAAACGCCATGAACCTTTTGAAATGTTATTTACTGATTTAGGATATCAAACTACAAAAAAATGAATAAATCTTCAATCAGTCCAGACAGAAAGTTAAAAAATATATATTTGAAGATTTATAATTATTACTTAAAAGCTGGAAAAAATTAACAATTGTTTATTAATAATTATGAAAAAATAATTAATAAATAATAAATTAGTATTATAATAATCAAACTTTGATATAAAAAATATTATAGTTTCTTAATTTTACGAGGAAAATTTTCTATTTTGTACATCTAGTAGTTTTGATAAAGTTGAAATATGAGAAGTTAAAAAAATCAAAAATATAAATCAATAAAATAAATATATAAAAAATTCTGAATTTCACCAATTGTTGGGTTGAGGTTTTTTATTATCTGTAATAATAATAACTCAAAATACAAGATAATGACTCCAAAGGAAACAAAGTAAGTAGTTTAGGATTTTCATTATATATTTTTCTAATCACAAATACACTTGAGGTTAATTTTTTCGTAACTCACTGAAATTTCTTCCAAACTTTACTGAAGATATTTATTATTTAAAGGATAAAATATGATAGAATGAAGACAGTTTGGATAATTCCACAGAAAGATCACAGATCTTTACTTAGTTCTGTTAAGATCTGAGTATTTATTAAAGACGATTCGATTAATTATATGATCCCTAAACTGGCGAAAGGAGGAACTCTTCAAGTCGTTATTTATTATAAAGTTATTATTTAAAAGGTCATCTAGTTAATATTTTTATAAATTTATAAATACAGTATTTAATTAATAATGGTAATAAAATAATAATAATAATAATAATAATAAATACAATATGAGAAAAATTTTATTAAAACTTTTTTACTACTTATTAATAAGTAGAGTAGATGTATATCTCATTTTCAATTTTTCTATTCACTTTTTGTAATTGTAATTTTAACTATTTGTGAAGTTTTAGATGATATCAATATCTAAAATTAATGACATTTTATAATCTTTCAGTCAAAATTGTTTTTAAAAATATTTTTGATTTTATTTTTAAAAACTTGTCTAGATTAATATAAACAAAACGAAATTGTGAATTGATTTCGATTATTAAATATTGAAAGTAATTTATTTATTTATAATTATTGGATTTATTTTAATTTAACTTTGGGGAATTCATTTTGAGGTTATGAACAGTTTTCAATAACATTTTACAAAAATATCAGAATTTATTATTAAATCTGTTTTTTTTTCTAAAAAATCGATCTTTGTTTGTTCCCACTATCAACTTCTCAAAATCTCAATACAATTATTTATCCACTTTCAATCAAATTTTTCATTTTAATTTTTTTATTTTACTAAAATTTCTTCATGTTATAATTTTTTCATTTTTAAAAATTTTAATTTTGAGAACTGTCAGATTTCGCTAAATAATCAAGGAATTTTGATTGAACGTCTTGCTCGATTATTTTAATAATATTCTTTTTTAAAAAGTTTTGATTTCTCAGTTTTCTGACAATTTTTAAATATCAGATAATATTAGGTTGAAATTTTATTTTTGATGATAATATATTTGTTAAATAATTCTAAATCATACAGCTTATTAATAAATACTGTATATTGGCGAGTATTATAGCCACTTTTTACTAATTTTTTGCTCTGAAAGTGAAGATGACTCTTATACAGAAAACTGTACTTATGACTATGTAAAAAATGGCCATTAGATTAAATTGTGTAAAATTTAGAATATCAATATTATTTATGTTCATTATTTTCATACAAAATGTTGGAAGATAAAAAACGATTTCCATATAGTGTGAATTTATAGTGTGAAGTTCTTGATTATACTGAGAAGCATGAGAATCATGCAGTTTAGAAGTACTTTAGCCCTTCATCTACTAGAGCAATAATCAAACAGTGGAGAAAGAAGAAAGAAGAAAGAAGAAAGGCTTAAGATACCAAGAGAAGAACATTCAAAGATTTGTGCACGTGACCTTAATGCAAAATGACCGAAATTGGATCAGGAAATAAAGTAGTATATTGAAATCCAGTGTTCCTGTGGAGTTGGAGTCTCAACAAAGTTGATTATTGACCATGGAAGGAAGATTTCAATATAAATGCAGAAAAGTCAAGATCCGTGTAAGAATGTGCATGATTTAACAAGAAAGTCTAGATGGTGTTCTAACTTCATGAAGAGTGCAGAGGAAACACACAGCACAGAAGATGCCAAAAGAGTATGAAGAAAACATTTTAAAGTTCCATTCTTATTTGATCAGTTGACGAAAGGAATGCAACTTTGACCTAGGTCAAATTGCAAACATGGATGAGGTACCACTCATATTTAATGAACCACCCAACAATTCTGTGGATAAGAAAGGAGTTAAGATAGTTGTCATTAAAATAATTGGCTTGTTTTCCAGATGAGACTAAGCTATCTTCCAAGTTCATCTCGAGGAAAGAAAGACCTTCCCAAAGAAAGTATCTCATGTAGTAAATGCCAATACATATTTCATTAAAAATTCAATATTTAATTAATTCAAAAATCAATCAACTTTAGTTATCAATTTAAGAAATCAATTCAATAAATAAAAAATCAAGTATTTCAAGTAACCATCCATTTTATATTTATAATTATATTCTATTATTAATAGAGTGGTATATAAAATAGAGATATATTAATAATTGTAATAATAAAATTATAATTTTATTTTACATTTTATTTAATTGCGTAGTAATTAAAATAATGTAAAGATAATATTATTTTAAAAACTTATGAGAAATATATACTAATAAATAAAGTAATGAAAAATTACATTAAAAAACATAATGAAGCTAAGTAAGTTAAAACATAAATAAAGTCTAAAATCTCAATTGCAAATTGTAATAATAAAAAATATAAAAACTTACAATTCTCAAAATCCAACTAATAATGATCCCATATTGAAATCAAAATAATTCAATATAAAAATTACAATGAAGAATAAAAAAATAGAAAAAATTAATTTAAACAGTAAAATTTTCCTTCACTTTTTGACTTTCACAAATTGCTATTATTATTAATATTATTTTTACTTAATTGTTTGAATAATTATCTTATGTACAGGGCTTATAGGTTTTCCATAACGTAGAAGAACTTCTTCTCTAAATAAAAGCAGTTTTCATTTAGATACCATATTCTATTGATCAAGGTCACTTAAGTTATAAATTTAATTATGAAATAATTGTAATTAAAAAATATAATTTTAAGTTTTTCCTGTTAGTATGAAATTTTAAAAGCAATAAAGATATTATTAGAAGTCCTAGTAGAGTCATAGACACAACCTATCACCTATAGCAGAAGTCAGAAATTATTCTTCTATATTAATCATATAAAACCAAATTACTGCTAATATTAAACTCAACAAGTGAATAGAAAATATTTAATAAATAATTAGTTACAGTTTAATTAAAATAGCTCCTTACTTAAGGTTATTTGACTTTATTTTAATATATCATTTTAAGTAAAAAAATATGACTTAAACTTTAATTTTGGTTAATTTTTATAATCTTTAAGACTTTAAGTTTTGTCATTTTCTATTTCGCCATTGCGCTTAGAAAAGTATTCCACAGATCATGTTTATGGATTTTTTGTTCTATTCATAAAATCTTACACAGTTCTGTGCTCTGACCTTCAAAAATGACCCATTTCTAATTGATGTTGGTCAGCAACAAAGAGATTAACATTATATTTGTTATATTTTAGAATATTTTGAAATATAGGTACTTAAAAATTATGAATATCAAAATATAATAGGATACAATAAAATATATAATATTCAATCTAGAAAATTCTCTTTAACCACTTTGTCAGGATTTAAAGACTTTTAAATTTCATTTTACTTTGACTTGGATTTTATTAAATTAATAGAAAATCCAATAAAATTATTAGTTTCAATAAAATATTTGCACATTTTCCAACTTACACAGAAAAAGATAAAGATTGTTCAATTCACTTACAGAATTTTGAATTTAATTAATTGGGGATCGTATTTACGGCTGTCTCTATTTCAAAATTATTTCAAGACAGAATCAGTTTCTGATCGAATGATTTCCACCAAGTTAACCTCACCTATTCTAATATATCAAACCAAACGGGTTAGTTTAGAAAATATGAATATTACAAATCTTGTAAAGTTTCAGTTAACTAATGTCATACAAATAATTATACACATACATCCTATTTTAAAAAGAGAATATTTAATTTTCTTACGCGGATAATCTAAATTAAACGATTCAGTCTATTGAAATGGCAATTAATTAAAATTAAATAGCATTTATATTAAATTAAAATATCTTTTGCAGACTGGGGAATGTCTAACTTGATATCCGAAAATTCAATGGAAATTTCCACAGTCAATTATTTTAAGATAAAATTCAACTTGAATTCATGTATTCTAGAACAAATCAACTTACAAGTCATTGACTAAACGGATATCCTCGTTCGGTATTGCTATACCTATTTTAATTAAATTACAACCAAAGTCTATTCCAATTGCAGCTAAACAATCTGAAATCCAAGACTAATAAGAAAGTATTAAAGAAATTACTTACCAGATAATTTAAAATTTAAAAATAACATTTCAAAAACATAAACAATAACTTTAATTCTGTTATTCATGATATTATATTAAAAATGTTTTGTAAATGTAATACAATTAAACAATACATTTTTTAATTAGTTTTTAACTTATTTAATACAAAGGACTTAATTCTCAAACAAGTACTTTTCATATATAAAATTAAATTTAATACGATTTATTTTTTAGTGGAATAATTATTTTACATTTTTAAAGTTATTTTCTTTGAAAAAAAAAGATGAATAATGTTTACAACTATATCTATATATGAGCATATGAGCATATGATTTATAATTTATATTTTATTCTATATATTATTATTTGTTTGTAATTTGAGAATCAAGTTACATTTATACCAATATAAGGTTTCATCTAAAATATCAATGATAATAAACTCATTATCCTCGAATAAGTGTTAGATTGTAGTCTCCGCGATTTCATTTATTTATGCGTTATTGCATTAAATTGATACAATAGGTTTGAATTTCCTGTGGAGTATAATATTTTTCATAAGAAACTTTCACTCACAAGCAACAATAACGAATTTTATTTCATTATTTTAATATATTTTTTTATTGGGAGTGTGAAGAGTAAAAAATATATTATCAGATATTCAACATTGATTATTACAAAAAACTTTTAAATGCCCTAAGACTTGTTTTTCATCATTTTGTTTACCAAATTATCATCAATAAAATATCATAGATATATTTTATAATATTTTCATATTTGGTGAGTAGAATGAAAATGGCTAGTGGAGACCATATCCATCCATAAATTATAGGACGCGATATTCAGCACCCATTCTCAATCTACTAAAAGTTTAGATCATTTATACATCTTTTTTTATATATCCTATTTTTTTATTCATTATTCAAATTTAATTTTTAAAAAAAATATATCTCTAAAAATTAAGAATCATCATGAAAATACGATAAAACATGAAAAAAACAACTAAACAACGATAAAACATAAGAACAAGGAAGAAGTTTGAAAAATTCAAGAAACGGAAGAAAAATATGCAAGTTTTAAAAAAACAATTTTTGAGATTAGTCTAAAGATCATAACTTCAAGATATTTTGGGGTGATTCACAATCAGCAATTACAAATAATAAATTATTAAAAAAATTTACAAAAGAAAAATACCAGCAGAATTAAATTTAAAATCTTTCAAAACCCTTTTAATAAAACAAATGCTTTGCACCAATTTATCGGGACTGGGTTGCATATTGATAATAGTTTATAAAACTTTTAATAAATAATAAATAATTATAAGGAAACAGAAGATTTAAATATAAAGAATTGCAAAAAATATTGCTTTGGAAAAACTATTTGAAAAATCATAAGAATTAAAACCAGAAAATACAAAAAATTAGCAAATGAAGAATTTAGGAAACTAATTCAGTACCTTTATTTTTAATAAAGATGATATTTAGAGTTCAGATTTAACCATTATATCAGAAGAGAAAGACTAAAATAATATTATGTCATTGATTTATACAAAAGATTTGCTTTTACTGTTTCTTTAAAAATAAAACTGGAAAAGCTACAGTAGATGCTTTTGGTGAAATAATTGGAGTCTACCAAAGAAAATTTATAAACTTTAGGTTGATAAAGGTTCTGAATTTTATAATAAAATATAATAATAATAATTTTAATAAATTATAATAATAATTATAATAATTATTATAATAAATTATAATAATAATTATAATAAATTATAATAATAATTATAATAAATTATAATAATAATTATAATAAATTATAATAATTTTTGTGATGATAATAAAATAGGTAATGAAATTTACTTATCAGAGAAAGAAGAAAAATCTGTTTTCATAGAAAAATTCAAAAAAGCTTTTAAAAATATAATGTTTAAAAAACAGAACAAGGAAATAATTACATATTTTATCTTAATTAATTAATTTGTATAATAATAAAATTCATATATAAATTTGTAAATCTCCTAATAAAGCATGTAAAAATCCAACGAAGTTTTCAGAACCTTCGACTAATCCAATAAAGCTGTCAAGGCGATCAGCTTATTCTATTAAACAAAAACCAAAAATCCAGCAAAGTTTGCAATAGGCAAAGCCTCGCTTCAATATTGGTAATACAGGTCAAATTTTTAAATATAAAAATAAATTTGAAGATTACAAAATAAAATTGACATAGGAAATATTTATAATAAATGATACATGTCCAATTGTTTAAATCATTATAGATTTAAATGGTAAAAAATTAATAGGTAGATTTTTTAAAAATGAATTAAAACGTTGTTATTTGAGAAGCAAAACTGAATTCTGAAATTTTTTTATAAAATAATTTTTTAAAAAATTTATTTTTATTAGTAATATCATTTTTGTATTAATAATACAATAATAATTATATTTCATTATATCATCTTATATATTTGATCATAATGTTACTCTGAGTATTTAGAAAATTCCATATTTTTATTAAGTTTATAACGTTAAATATTTATTTTTCAATTTTTTAAAAAATGTTTAGGTTTAAATTATTTTCAAGTATTTAACGTCTAATAGCTTTTCATATTCGTTTATTAAATATTAAAAGATGTATAATATTATTTTTTTAAAACATAAATAAATTTAAAAATAAAATTGTTCACTATTTAGTGTATCAAATTTAGACCTGACTCCAACTCTTAGGTGGTGCAAATAATAACAATCAATAAAGCTGCAATTTGTATTTATATCACACAATCACAAAAATACAGAATCAAAAGATTGGGATCTAATGTCTTAAATGCTTTATAGACCTTCTACTACTTTTCAAAACACAATACAACCCAATAACAATAATTATAAAGAATGAATTAATCAATATAATGTCTCAACAATAATGTTCAATAAAAATCAATTATTGTATAATCAAAGTTCAATTAAAAAAAATATTACTTCAATATTAATAATTACTTTAACAAACAAACAAAAATAAAGATAAAAGAAAATAGAAAGTTCTTACAATTTATCTTCCGCTAAAACTCCCGAGTTATCGTTTGAGCCCTAACGGTTGCTCACCGGTAACCCGCTGATGGGAAATTTTAAGCATAGTTCACTAAAATACTTGATGCCAATAGTGATCAATAGCTTTCTTCCTGTGACGAATATCTCCTGTAAACCGTATCAATAATAATCTTCTGTGGTAGATTGAACACTAAATATTCTTCCTGAAACAATAAGATTTAAATTATTTCGCACGTTCTCTGAGGAGTGAAAATATGCTAGAATCTCTCTGCTTATATACTTTCTGAAACTGATCTTCATATGGAGACTATTCTTGAAATAATCTCAAAATCAATCTTAAAATTCTAAAATTTTATTAAAACTCTAGAATTCCCTAAAGGTATTTTCTGATGACCATTAATATTTGTAAATTTTGGAATTCTTTAGAAATAAAAATTACTTTTGGAGGGTTGTTTTATTTAAGTATTTTCAAACTAAAAATATCTGTAAATTTTTAATTGTTTTTTAAGCGTTAATTAAATTTAATTATTAATATTAATATTTTTTTAACATCTATACCCTTTTCATGATTTTCCTTGGTTATATTTTCCCGAGGGGCCGTCTTAGGTAAACCCAACAAAATTTTTTAAAAATTTTTAAGTTGATAGTTTTTAATTAATTACATTGTTAACAATGCGCATAAATAGAAAACTTTAATTTCAATCTATTATTTTAAATATTTATGTATATAAACTGAATCAAAATTTAATTATCTGTATGATTTTCATTATAATCCGATAATTATTTCTCATCGAATTATTGATTTTTTTCGAATATTTCAAAAAATAAATCGATTATGTATATTTTTTATTTTATGAAAATCATCAGTATTTTCTATCACATTGCACTAAACGTTTTCTACCCAGATTTATGGTTTCAATAAGATTTTGACTTTTACATGTATTTTTGTAACCATTTTAGAAGATTCATAACTTTTTTCCTATATAAGAGTTAAACATTTATGGGTTGATAAATTAAACGATGCTCTGATAGAAGTAAAATAATTTTCACAATTTTTTAATTTTCAAATATATAAAAGATTTTCGAATTTCATATGTAGCTTAATTAAAAAGAAACTAAAGTATTTTTATTTATTTGAAAAGTTAAATAAATTATTTTATTATTTTCTGAATTACTCAAAAAATGGAAAAATTTAATTTAAAGATTCAAATAACATATTTTAAAACAGTTGAAAAAAAATAACAAAAGAATATGAGGTAATTCATATATTAATAAATAATATGAAATTAGAATAAAAAGTTGTTATGCGTTTGACGATTATAAAAACATTAGTAAAAATTCAACCGATTATTTGTTGATATTCTTATTAGAAGTATTTAAACAAGAAATTTTATTCGAGTGTAGGTTGAAAATTTCGTTAAATAATAAATACTGCGGTGCCATATTTAAACCCTTTTTTAAAACTTATAAAACTAATATTCAGTAATTAAAATCCAAAATTACATGAAAATAAATAATATTATTTAAGTAATATATGAATTTTAAACTTCATATTTAAACTTTTTTAGAAAAATCCAGAAGAAATACAAGCAGTAATTAGATTATATATTCCAGGATTAAGTTCAATGGCAATGAAAAGCCACCTTGATGCAACATTAAATGAATATTCACCCACATTAAAAACTGCTTACAAGTGGGTTATCGAGTTTAAATAAGGCGGGGGGTAACATTAAAGATGCACCAATTTAGAGAAATTCCATTTACAAAGCAAAATTTTAAAAGAAAATCCATGTTATGGAATAAAATCTTTTTCACATGCGCATGAACTGCTTTGACCGCTGAGCTACATACTCAAATTTATCACACACACAACAATACAAACCATTCAACTTAAAAATCGATTACAATATGCATTTTGAATTATTTTGCATATGAAAAGATTTTATATACATGTATTTAAATATATGTAGTTATATATATGTATTTAAAATAAGTTATCATTAATAATATTATTGCGTTTCATGATTTTGTTCACAAGGTTAACAAATGTAGTATTGATATCAGATTAGATATTATTAAAACTTCAATGACAGGAGTTTTAATTTTTTGGAGAACGAACTGCTTAAGAGTTGCACTCACTGATTTTTATTATTAATGAGTATTTCTAGCAAGTCACAAGTAAACCATTTACATAATTTAACATGACATATTTATGTCACTTAAAAAGTGTTATTCTTTTTAATAGATTTCGGTTTAATAGACACCTCAGATATAATTGTAAAAAATATAGGTAAGCATACAGATCTATAGCTGAATCATTAATTTATAATAAAGAATCTATAATTTTTTAGTTTCTATAAAATTTAGAAAAATGGTCTCAACAAAAAAAGTATTCGCAAATTAATTGTGCGCAAAAGCTGGAAAATGTGGATTTATCTCACAGAGATATCGCAAAAAGCCTAAATATTGCGAAATCAACGGTAACACTTATGCTTAAAAACTTCGATAAACGATTAAGCGCAGAAAGAAAAGTTGTGAAGTGGACAAAAGAAGAGATTTATCTCAGAGAAAGAGGCCAAGGAAGTGGTACGTACATTTCATAAAAATGCGGATTTGATAGCTGTATTTTGCCGACCAGTTTTTTCGTATACACCCTTTATATTACTTATATATTTTATCTGTTTTATCACTTATAATATAACCAAGCCTTCTATAGATAGCCATTCAGGTTAGATGTAAAAAAAATTCAAAAAAATAATTATTTTCTCACTGACCTGCCAAGCAATGGTAGCAAAAGTTTTATATTTTAAAAATATATTTTTATGTTCAATTGCTTGTAGTAGTGTTTAGACTGGGAGAGTGACAGTGAGTCCATCAGTTGGACGGATCCGTTTGATACTGTGAGACGTGTTCGTCTGTCTTGCGTCTGTGCGTGTCTGTTTGTTTTTGGTGAATAATTGAAGGAGTTATCATTTAATTGGATATTTGTCGGAAAATCAGGATTTTGCCTGTATCTGTTTTTGAGTAGGTGGCCTCAATATTGTCTAATTTCATCAAACTTTTACTCATCATTCATTGGTGTTTTTTATAGGTTACTTTATAGAAGAAAAACAAAAGTATATACTTGACAGTAGATATTATCAATTGCAACAATGAATAATCGTCGCTTATTCTGGCATTTAAGAAATCTCTAAAATTTGTGAAAATATTGAAAATTCAATTCTTATCATATGTATTTGAATAGTTATTTCTAAAAAGGTGTTAACATTAATGAAACCATTTCAGCTGTTTTACTAAATCTTGACTTGAAGAAATCTCACAGAATTAAAATTTGATCTGTTTCTATCTAAGACCAATATCTGGATTCTTTTTTAAAAATATGTTATTTTTTTTATTATAATGATAATACGTGTCGGTGAATCAAAAAGTAAAGATACAAGCTTTATATTATTTTATTTTCAAAGATTATAACATACAGACAATTATTTTTTAACTTAATTACCACTTTTTTCCAAGCACTTCGTCCATCTGTCAACCAATTTCTGCATTTCTTCACCAAAGAAAATTTTGTCTTTTGCTTTCAAGAAATCTTGCACCGCTTTTTTCACTGCATCATCATTGTGGAAATGTTTTCCTCGTAATTCCTCTTTCATGAGTTCAAATAGGTAATAGTCACATGGTGACAAATCTGGGCTATTAGGAGGATGTTCCAATATCTCAAAATTAAAAATTTTCATGGTCTGCACTGTCAATTGAGCTGTATGAGGCCTTGCATTGTCATGCAGAATAATTACTCCTTCAGAGATCATTCCTCATGTTTGAATCTTATTGCTGGTTTTAGTTTATTCCGCAGAATTTCACAATATCTTCACCTACTTGTTGAAAGTGAGTCAATAATGGATCATCAGAATTCCAAAAGACAGTCAACATTAATTTACCAGCACTCTGTTGTGTTTTGATTTTTTTGATTTTTGTTGAGCTTGGGTGTTTCCATTCCATCGACTACCTTTTACTTTCAGGTTCATAATGGTGTACCCATGTTTCGTTACCAGTGATTATTCTCCTTAGAAATGTTTCATCATTCTTGTTTCGTTCAAAATGTTGTCTACAGAGTCGTTTGTGGTTTAGTTTTTGATCTTCAGACAACTGTTTCGGTACTCATGTGGCACAAACTTTGTTCTATCCCAGCTCGTTGTGAATCATTGAATAAGCTGATCCATAACTGATATCAAGTTCAGAACAAATTTCACCAAATGTAAGTTGCCTGTTTTTTCTGATCATTTCTTCAACTCGTTCAATGTTATCAACTGTTTGTGGTGTTTCAGGTCTTCATGACCGATCTTCATCTTTTAGGCTTCTTCGTCCATTTATGAATTTGTTTACCTATTTATTTACGTTTTTTTGGGTGAATATCAGCTGAAGAAACACCTTCTGCATGTAAAAAACGAATAACAGCCCTTTGGTGCAATTTTTTTAAAACATGCTCCATGTTTTTTATCTAAAATTGATATAAAAATATTTCTTTAATCAATATTTCTACGATCAATATTTCGTATTTTATTTTATATCGTAATTTATTTAGTTAAAATGTATTATGGTGTTACTGCTTATCTATGAAAAAATTAAACTCTTTGTATCTTTATTTTTTGATTCACCCACTTATATTATATAATAATAGGTTAATTATTTTAATGTGATTCTTATTTTTGTGTTAATATGATCATAATAATAAAAATTATAACAAATAGAAAAAGGATAATTATAATTATTACTTTTTCATATAAAAATTATTTATTTTCAATAAGGATTTTTTGTTTGAGGAAATCAAATCCATTTAACTATTCAGCTTGGCTCAAAAGTGTTCGCCAGATCTTAATAATCAAAGCTCCCGGATTGTTATTATCATAATGGAAAAGGAGAGCGGTAGGGCACGCAGATACAGAGAGTTTTTGTGCTTAGCATTGAGAGCAGCCGCAGAGTCAATTATTCAGCTCAAGAAACTAAGAATGGGTTGAGATAGATGATTGAAAACTCCGGGCTTCTGCGTAGGCAAAACCAGAAGAGGGAAGATATCCCTGCTGTGATTAGTGATTGGCTGATGGAGGAAAACTGGAAAGCATATAAGCAACTACCAAATTCTCTACAGGCAGAATAAAAATTATAGTTATACCGAGAACAAAACAGAGAACCAAAATTAAACGACAGAGATACGGCGACGAAGAAAAGAAATGCAAACGAAGGATTGAATTGAACATTATTATTGTTTAGTGATTTTTGATGTGAATAAATTGATTTCTATTATGATATTATTTATTCGAACGTACAATTATTTTGTAATTTGGAGTCAGGAAAGTTGGTTACTATTAATTTTAATATTAACAATATGATTCGGAAGAAGAAAAATTGAATATGTCGGATATTCAAAAATATAAACGTCTAAAAAGTATAAGAAAATATTAAATATGATTTATTAAAATATACAAAGATGACAAATTAAATGAATAGTCAATCAAAATTATAAAAATGTGGTCAGATTCAATTAAAAAAAAATAAAAGAGATGGTTAGGAAATATATCTTATTTACCGTATTTTCGCGTGTATAACCCGCGCCCCTTGTATAATCCGCACCCCTTGCATAATCCGCATATTTATGGGTTG
>JBBMKC010103501.1:0-27185 GCA_037834085.1 Bipalium vagum
AATTAGATATTTAAAAGTTAATATACTTATAATATTTCTATGTAAAGAAAATTTGTAAAAAACGCGAGTTATTATGACCCACCCTAATACATTTTTGATACTTCTCTTTTCTGCTAACTCAACTGGATCTTATTTTTTGATTTTGTTAAACATTAAAAAAGCATTTAAGTTTTGTAAAATAAATGGTTCACGATTAAATTGGATCTCTAATATAATAAATAACATTAAAGAAGAAACTTTTTTACATTTTTCTGAGAACTTTGACTATTTTTATTTTTTTTTGTTAGTAGCCAATTATGAAAATGCGAAATACTATAACAAAATTTTGAAACATGTTTCGATATTTCTCATTCATATTTTCTCAATTAGTTTAAATATTATACTCAGTTATCTTCAAACTATATCCCACTGAAGATTTTTGTTACATTTATCATCGTTATAATTAGATATAAATTGTAACCTTTTCAATTAAAATAGATGCTAATTAAAGAAAAAATCGATAATCTAGTGTTTTCTGCTTTCTCCATTTTTTCCGTTTCAATTTTTTGATCACTAATGACTAACAAGTTTTTTTATCGTCATTATCAAAATTGTCAATTACTGCAAAAATTCATTTTTAACCGAATATTTTCTTTCTTTAAAACTAACAATGTAATTCAGTACTTTGCTTGTTCTAAATTTTTCTCATTATTTCGAGTTTTGAGGTTATGTCATGCCTCCTCTATATATAGATAATTATACAATGTTATATATAGTTTTAACTTGGATTGGTTTAGAATCAAAGATTTGATTTTTAAAAATTCGTCTTTGTATTTACCAAGACGACCTTTAAGCCTTTTTTATGGCTTGTAATGTTCGACTCCACCTAATCAAGAAATGTTAACAATGCTTTTTATTCAACCTTTTCACTATCTTTATTTAAATTCGACTCTTTGGTTCAATGTTAATGACCAACTCTGTACATAAGACCATTTTTATACTCTTCTATCTATAATTTGATGTATACAACCCGTTACCTGTTTTTTCATGTTCCGTTGTGTACATGGTCTATTCATCGTGTTTATAAAATAGCTTAACTATTTCCAACCGAGTGTCCAGAACAAGTGGTATTATCAAAAAAACGATAACAATTTAAATTATAATTATCATAAATTCCCGTCACATATTCAAACAAAACTTAAATATTTACTCAATTATTTAAAAGGGACAATTACTAATGTTTGTGTTAAGTCAGCAATAAACAAACAATTCATTGAAATTAGGCAATGTGAATTAAAAAAAGTAAATATATTGCTGATTGATTTTATTGTAAATTTACATAAACATTTTCCTTAACAGGCACGTGTATTTAATTAAAATTATTCAATAAAATAATTCTTATCAAGATAAAAAGAGATTGATCGATTTAACAATATAACTCTCATTCTCTATTCAAAGTATTATTATCTGGCATATGTTTCATTGAGCAGATTTTAAGATGATTGATTCAATAATAATTGGTTTTGTAACTTAAAATTGTAATAATCACCAACTACAAATAAATATATTTCTGAAAACCTTTAAAGCACCTTACTTTTGAATGAAAGTTTGAAATTTTTGGCAATAAGGGTCGATTATTTGTCCGTCGTCGGCCTTGGGAAATTATGCTGGAAGAGTGTACAGTGCAAACTATTAAGCACGGAGGAGGAAACATAATGGTTTGGGGTTGTTTTGGGGGTGGACAAGTCGGAAGACTTGTGAAAATTGATGGAAGAATGACGAAAGAAGTCTACTTGGACATTTTAAAGGAACATGCTTTGAATTGTGGAGCAGAATTAATTGGCGAAGGATTCTTTTTCCAGCAGGATAACGATCCAAAACACACTGCTAAAGTGGTAAAGGAGTATTTAAGAGAGAAATCCGAAGGTTTTCTACAGGTGATGACCTGGCCATCTCAAATCCCTGATTGCAACCCAATAGAACAACTCTGGGATCATTTGGATAGAAAGGTGCGAAAAAATCCTCCAAGTGGAAAAAACAATCTTTGATTATCACTTAAAAGTATTTGGGAATCTGTTTATGGTCAGTACTTACAAAAGTTGTGTGACAGACTACCTGGAATATGTCAGGCTCTTATTAAATGTGTGTTAACATTTTGATGAAAACAGCATTTAATTTAAATGTTAGTTAATGTGCTTATTGTGTAATAATACGTGTTATTTTTTATAAAGAATTAAATAGTGTTTTAAAATTATTTATTTCTTTTATTGTTACCTTAAGAAATCTTAGAATGCGATCATTTCATTATAAAATAACTATTTTATTAAGTGCGATTAAACTTATGGACGGTAGTGTATATATAAAACTTGTTGAATATCCATAATGTTATCATGAAGTTCTTGTATGTCCAGTAGTTTTCTCAAATAAAACATTTTATAAAGACATTTAAATGCTCGATTTATTCCAGTATCAAGAGGTTGAAAAGTTGCAGCTGAATTCTTTGGCAGGAATAACAACTGTACATTGGATAATAAAAAGTTCATATGGCAAGGTGCATTATGCAAAATTAAGAGAACTTTGCTTGATAATTAATAAGTTTTGATATATTCATACCCCGATTTATTTTTATTTATTTATTGGCCCTCTTCAAATATCACTATTTCAAATTTATCAAATATCGCATTAAAAATTCAGAGACTTTTAATAAGTGATTTTATTGATTTTTATGTGATATTAATTGTAACATTATCCATCTAAAAATTCATTCTTTTATTTTCATTTCACATATCACACTGTCATTAATTTTTACAAAGTTAATATTTATGAATAATTAAGACTAAACCAAATTCACTATTTTAATTAAATGCAAGGTTTAAAAGTGAACATTAAAAATTTCCCCCCAGTTTTGAAAATAAATACAGAAATTAAGCTGATGAATTAAACTATTCAGTCAGTGACTTTTGAAGCAGATAGTAGTCAGAATGAATAAAGTATAGTTAATATGTCGAGTGAGATAGTACTTCCCATCGAATCCATTCTAATATTTTCTAGATTTCTTTTGTGCTGTTTCCGGGGGATGTCATGCAGTAAAATGATTTTACTTTGACCTGTTTGATACTTTATCGTTTTCCACAAAATACCAAGCTTATATGAATTAACTGATCTCGATAAAAGTTTCTACAAACATTCTCTGACTTTTTGTAATAGATTTATTTAATGTTAAAGTATAAAAAGATATATCAAACGGCTATTAATATGAAATAATTATTCGGTAAAGATATAATCAATGAATGAATGGTGATGGTTTGTAAAGTTTCATTCTGGAGGTCTTATGGGCCAACATTTAATGTTTCGGAGGATGTAGCTCAGAGGTCAGAGCAGTCCATGCGCATGTGAACAGCCCCGAGTTGGAATCCCGGTATCACAGATTAATTTCCAACGAACATTATCAATAAAAAATATAATTGAAAAAATCAGATAAATATGATAAACGGGAAGAACATTGTACTTCAGCCTGACAATACCAGACCACACACATCATTGAGGTCCCAACAACGATTGAAATATTTTCGTTAAAAAGGGATGATGACTCCACAGTACATCCCAGATATGACAGCGTCAGATTATCATTTATTTAGATATCTGAATAGCTCTATCCATGGAGGTAAATTCAGTTCTATGCAGAAGTATAAAGAAACAATTTTTCCGAAAAAATTTTTTTAGTCATGGAATAATGACTTTTATTTGAAAAATGACAAAGGACTATCGATGTAAAATGTGCACATGTGAATAAAATACAATTTTATTTCACTTATTTTTATAAAATGCGAAAAAACCTCCTCTTTTCCAATAATAATAATTAATTTAAAAAGTGAATCATATTATTTAAAACATACCCATTAAGTAATTGCTTAATAATAATAATTATTATTATTATTATTATAATTTATATATCATTTTGAGTGAAGAATATTTTTATTAAATTCTGTGAAAACATATTTATATTATTAAAAAAAATCACTTAATATTTCATAAAAGAACGTTCACCAGTATTTTTTTTAGAAACTAAAGTCTAAATAGAGTAAATAGAATACAAAAGAATAATCAAGTGTCACACCAATGGAAAATATAATGCAGTTTTAAATTTGATTAAAACAATATTTATTTACCGACAAAATCCAAGCGACTTTTAGAATCCAAAGGGTTTCTTAATATTTGAGAATTCGAACTATTTTCCTTATTTGAATGAGTTTCCGCCGAATTATTGATTAAATGTTGGTTGGCGTTTGTCAGATTGGCTACCTTCTTTTCTAAATTTGTAAGCCTCTCAAAAATATTTTGCAATAATACGGCAAATGTCTTTTTCAAATCTGAAGCAAAGTAAATTATATAAATGTTATTAAAACATTCTTGCCATAACCAGTAAGACGACCTGAATATGGACCATCTACGTCATTTTTTTGTTGAGATGCCAAAACATAAACGTAACGTTTTGATAATTCTAATATTTCATCCTAATATCCATAGAGTAAAATAAATTATAAAAATTATAAAACACATATATTACTACTTTTAATTGGTCATCGTTTGCCTTAGGTTTATTACAGATATACAACAAAAGGCAAAGCCATAATATTATTGTTATAACTGTTATTATCAGTAAATGTTTTGAAGAAATAGATTTAATTGACTTCAAATAATTTCTGTAAAGACGTTTGCTAGACTAAATTAAAATTAAGTACCAAAGAGAATAAAAAAATAAATAACCATAAAATATTTAATATATATTATAAAAATATTTTTCAAAAAATTCTAAATTAATTTTAATTGTGATTCAAAAAATTATATATAACATTTAAAATAAGATCACAGATAAACAAATTTTGAAAATAAAATAATACTTAAAATTATATTGATTTAACTTTTTCATTAATTGATTATTTACAAATATTAATTACCTTTATTTATCTAACATTATAGATCAATAATATTTATGATTATGTGGTACTTTTGAAATTATTTATTCAATGTAAAAATTTTAAATAATAATATTATTATGGTCTCTCGGAATTTTATTATTTTTATAATTTTCATTATTTTAGGTACAATAATTCTTTGAGTTAACAAATGGCAAGAAAAAAGAAATGAATAAGTAATTTTTAATATTGTTCTACGTCAGTTAACATATCTTTCATGTTCAAAAATAAGTTTGATAAGAAAACACATTGAGTAACTACGTGATTGCCATTGGCATCAAACTTATAATCAATATTTATGAATTTTACGGAAATAAAATTCGAATAATATCGAAGAATGAAATTAATTAGCTCATAAAAACTCTTGTGATGATATTTTCTTGATATTTTTTACTATTTTCCGTAATCGAAATATGTAACTAGCTCAAACTCACAAACTCTTCACTTTTTGATATTGTGTTCGTTTTACTTTTTCTAAACTCGTTTGAACCAAAATTATCAAAATAAAACCTTATCTCTATTCGCAACCAAAAATGAATCAAAACAATCACAAAAAACTTTTTTACGCTTTAAAACAAAACCTTTTACAGTAACATCGATGACAAATTCACAAAATGAATGAAAAATCAATAAGGAATCAAACTTGATCAAATGTCTGAATACTGTTTATGATCAAATTCAAACCATCGCAAAGAAATGTCAAAGTCTTCAAGTCAATGAATAATAAGACAATAAATGAATAATAAATTAAAAATTAAAATTAAAACAAAATATAATTAAAACGAAATGTGAAAATAAACCAAAATTTTAGACAATAAATGATACTCTCACTCGGAGCGACAATGGATTCCTGAGCGTCCTCTAGGTTCTTTTCGGTACTCTAGGAATTTTCAAGCTATATGGGCTCCAGTGTGAAATTCTGTTAGATAAATCAAAAATGATTACTGTGAAAAATCTTCGGAGCAATTTCTTTAATTCGACTTGGCAATAAAAAAATCAAAAATTTCAAAACCTTTCTACGAATAATCTTCTCACGATTTTCTTGAGCGAATTTCTGGAGATAGCCAGGACATAATTCTTTTTTATTAATTTATTAAATATATTTATCATTATCTGGACGGCGAGATTTTGATAAATTATTATCAAGTTTTTTAAGAGTTCATTTTTAATTAATATTCATATTAATAATAATATTATTATTAGTAGTAATACTATTAGTATTATTATGATTATTATTATTATTACTCCCAACCTTTAGGGTTTGTATATTTGGCAAACCAAACATATTTGAAATTTTCTGATGTAGAGGTACCACAACGATTGATCAGGTTACTAGGTCTGTGAATCCAAGCCAAATGGGTTGATTGATGTATTGCTCAATACAATATTATAAATTAATTTAATATGAAGTTTTTAAAGAAAAAATCCAGATAGTTAATTGATAGTGTTAATCTCTGGACCTAAATCTAGCTTCAAGATTGAGTATTTTGAAATCCCTTTCAGAATTGGTATTCGTGGTCAGGGTTAACCTCTTTGAAAAGTTAGAAAGATTTTACAAAAAAGATTTGCGGTGATTGCGTCAGTCCAGAGAAGCGTAAAACATACTATATTTCAGGGATCTCGAAGTAAACTAATTTTTCATCATTCGTTATAATTTCATTTAGAAAACCTTTATTATGTAGCTTTACGTCTTCCGAGGTCTCGTGGCTCGAACTCGTAATTTATCAATCTTCCTTTTTGTAGATCTTCCACGTCGTTTGCAAAGGTCGATTAATTGATGATCGACAAAGTCATAATTATTCTTTAAATACGTGTTGCGTTTGACATGGATCTGGAAACACTAATGCCTTTAGATCTTCATCTTCAAGCCATTTCTTTCGTCCTGGCCGTTTTTATCTTTCACACTAAAGTCCCTCTTCTGAAATCTTCAAACCATTTCTTCCAAATTTGCTAAAAAGGAAGCATTGTTGCCATAAGGCCCTAAAAGTATTCTGTTAATATTCAAAAAAATATTAACCAAATTGACTCAAAATTCCAAAATTATGCCTCGTTCGAATCAATTTATTCACCAAAAAAGAAAAATCACTTCACAATAATATCACTTTGGATCAATTCGTTTTTGTCTTTGTTCTCGGCTTAATTCTAAATTTTGCTCTGTCGAATTTATTCTCTTGCTTCAATTTTGTCCTGGCCTTGTCCTGCTCACTTTTTGTTCAGCTAGAACTTGGTCTCATCAATTTTTTTGTTCTGATTTGGTTTTGCTGTGGAAAATCTGGTAGTGGTTTATATACTCTTCAGTTTTCCTCCATTGGCCAATTACTAATCACAGCACGGAAATATTCCTTCTTCTGGTTTTGGTACGTAGCAAAATATTTATTATTTTATTATCCAATAAACATATAAATAAAATAATACATAAGCCCTGTTAATTAAGCAAAGGGCAAAAGAAAATAATCTGCTTAAGGAAATTAATTATTTACGGCTATTGAAGCAATTAATAAATTTTTATCGACATTCATCAATTACCAGTCCAGTAACTGCAATTAAACAACATTGTCAAGCCCAGTATCAAACCAGCAGCTGCAATCAATCAACATTGTCAAGCCCAATATAAAAGCAACGATCAATCAAAAGAAAAACAGATAGCTACTACGACAATTTTTCAAAAGCCACCAACTTGTTCTAAAAAATTAGAACAAGTTACTATGATCCACAAAGTTACTACAATCCACAAAATTACTACGATCAACAAGGTTACTACGATCAACAAGGTTACTACGATCAACAAAGTTACTACGATCAACAACGCTACTACGACTACAACCAAATTAGACCCATCAACCAAGCCACTACGACTGCAACCGGATTGGAACTGCCCACAACTGCTGCGACTTTGACTGGACTAGAGTGATCTACGACTACAAACAGTTTATTCATTCGGGAATCATCTTACAATCATACAGAAAACCCCATTTTTCTTTTTCCAGTAATATAGATATATGCTTTGGGTTTTTAAAAGTTATTTTTTTTCTTTTGTATTAGTATTTAAAAACTATTCTTTATAATAAATTTCAAATAACTTGTCTTATAATTAAGACAAAGTATTAATTCAATCTATACAATAACAAAATTTTTAAATAAATAAAATTTTAGTTAATTTGAACTTGTCTTATAATTAAGAAGTATTCATCTAAAAAGTTTATAACAATAAAACCTATCGATTGCACTTTAATTTATTGTTTTTATAATATATTCATTCTGTTTTAAATCGGATTTGTTTTGTAGTCAAAACAAAATTTGATTTTAATAAAATAAATAAATACTCATGCCATGACATGAGGATAATATAATTTTTTACTTTCCCATCTCTTTTTCCGTTTTTGTTTTTTGTTCTTAACTCCCACGCTAAGTAGGGCGGTGAGTTAAATTGCTTTTCTTAATCGAGGACCTCTGAGCCTAAGAGCGAGAGGATTTTTTAACTCTAAAATAAAACTTAACCCAAAAAAGAAACTATATTGAAATCCATCAAGAAGGATTATTCGCATTTGTAAAATAAAATTCCTCTTATTTTAAAAAATATAATTTTGAAATTTTGAATTCGTATTAGTTACTTAAGTACGATTTTATAAATAACAGTCTTAACATCAATAATAAAAGCAAACTTCGCCGTTAAGTCCTAATAACCATTGTTTTTAGCTCCACCTTTTTAAAATTATGATCTTAACAGTATATGAAAAAATATACAGTATGTTAGAGTTAATATAAGGAAAGATTTTAGTGAATCATTTTGAAGAATATTCAAACTAAATTAATTTGTTTAAAGAAATAAATTATTTTTAAATACATGTAGGTATTTAAAAAGGCTACCTTCAACGCACACACGTAATAGTGGAACCATAAAATCAAATTTTGTTGACAAAAATGTTAAAACAAACAGTGATTCCCTCTGTGAGATGATCACTGAGACACGTTCTCTACGACGAAAGCATAGGAGCCTATCACTATGGCCCTTGCAAGATATCGTATCAATCAACAAGTGTTCTCTCTTCCAATGCCGTCCCTAATGCTGTTGTTAATATTGCCCCACATGCACCATTTAGTTCGGATATATTATTTTTAGTAATTTTTGATATTTAAGTTTTATTCTTTTTAAAAATTAATATTAATATTAATATTATTATTAAAATTAATATTATCAATCATCATCTTTACGGTTTGTGCCTTTTTACAAACCCAACAACTCTTAGAGGATATCTACGACTTCAAAAATTAATTTACCATCTTAATTATACAAGTTAAAACTGTCACAAGATATAAGAATGGTTGCTATTCTAATTATAAACAAGCTTATAGGATCAAATCAATTAATCTCGTAATAAAATACTGATAAGGAAAATTGGTCAAGGGTTCATATCTCCCTCCGGATTATTTCTCTATGTCTGATGAATTTTGAATCCTGGAATATAGAGATTTTTTTCATTTTTCCGAGATTAATTGGGTTTTACATCCTTACTTCATCCGTTAAAATTTGATTACTTAAACAGGTATTCTGTAATCTTGAATTTTTATTAATTCATAATTATATCATAATATTGCATTAAAATATTATAAGTATTATTAAAATAATATTTTATTTAATTTGAAAACAATAAGAAATAGATTATAAAGAACACAAAGAACTGAATTTAATGAGAAACGTGTTTAAATTTATCAATTCAAGGTTGTCAATAATTCGCTATTCAAAATTAATAGTTATAACATATTATATGAGGTGTTTTTTATTATAGATAATTAAAGTAATGGAAAGTTACGGAAGTATTAATGAAGGGGATAATAAGTTAACAAAAGAGCAAGAAAGAATGCAACGCAATTTGCGTTATCATTTTATGAATCCTAAAGAAAAATGGCAAGCCAAAGGTACTCTTCCAATAAAATTAATGATAATAATCATCAAGCTGATTATTTTGACAGTTCAAGTATAAAGATTTTATTACATTTTTTTGATAACATTAAATGTTACCAGCTCATTCTGTTTAGTAATAATAATTCAAACGAAATTGGATTTCTTGAAGGTTCAAAAACGGCCTTTAAACATTTGTTTTTAAAAACCTGGCAATCTAGTTACGAAACATTACCATATCCACCAAGTTCAGGTGCTTTTGCAATATATAAAATTGAGGACTTTTACTTATTCTCAAATTCTGCTATGAAAAATGTAAATCAAAGAAGTTTTGTAATTCGTGTTACATATTTATCATTCAGTATTACGGTTTGGAAAGCAAAGCCATCGGTCCCTATGGATACGCTGATAAAAACAAACCAAAAATGACGCTAACGGTAATTTCTTATAAAATCAAAAGTATAAATCCGTCCAATTCAACGTACTCGTTTTCAAAAACTCTCGAGACGAGTAAGAAATCGGTTTTTAATAAAAAACCTTATATTATAAAGTTTTTCAATTTCTCAAAATCAAAATCAAAGTTATTATATATATTTTATTGTCTTGATGTGTTCTAAACTCTGCTTTAAAGATAATATTTCCATTTAAAAATTTTATAAACGTGTTAAAAATAATGTGTAATGTTTATTGATCGAAAAATTGAATATACTGAGAGACCTCTCAAAGTAACTAATTTTTCCAGAAGTGGTCACTTTTATAATTTATGGGAAAAACATAATTTATTAATAAATCAAAACAAAAATGAATACAAAAATGTTTATTAAATGTATTTTTAAAATAATTTCTAAATCTTTATTTAAATTTATTATTAAAAAATTTAATTAATTAAATTTTAGGTTAATTTAAATCAAATGGGAGAGAATTTTTTCAAAATAATAATAATACAATAATAAATGATAATACTAATAAATACTACTACTACTACTACTAATAATAATAATAACAATGAATAAGAAATAATATTAATAAAAATAATTTTAAAATTTTTTAAAAAATATTTTTTATTGTGAAATATTTAATAATAAAATTTTTAATTATTAAAATAAAAAATTTTAATCTACTTAAATTTTAGTCTATAAAATAATTATTTAAATTGGCCTAATTAAATCATTCCATTTCGTTTGAATATCTGTCATTAATTCATTAATTTCAGATATAATATTATTTATATTTTTATTATTAAATAGTTTCCAGAAACTATAAAGTCAATTTGCCACAATATTCTGTTTATTTTAATTTAAAAATCATTTTTATTGTATTTATTGAAAGTTTTTCCTAATTATATTTAGGATTGTTATAAATAAAGAGAAATTTAGAAAAAAATAATAAAAATTGTCAATTCATATTTGAAACCAATTTTTCATTCTAGTAATATAATTTTTTAATTTCGTTTTTATCAAACTAAACATTATTTATTTTCCATTATTTCTATTCAGAGTGAAAAGTCGTTAATATATTGTTCTCATAAATCACATTTTTAAAACTACGGGGTTTCCTCGATGGTTTATATATTTGGGAAATATTTTATTTATTGATAAAATAACCTATTAATATTGTCTTGCAAACTATGCCTAAAATATAAAATAATTTTAATTTCTTGATCTACATATTTAGACGTTCTTTTTAACACAAAAATTAATGTCACTTTAGAAAAACTTAACCTCATTATATGTTGATACTAAAAATCAAAAATTTCTATTAGATTGGAAATTTCTTGAAAAATTAAATGTGTAAAATGCTACCAATTAAATTTCAGGGGCAGTCAAAAAATTTTGGGAATTGTGGATATGGAAAGGTGTAGTGAAAAAATAAAAACGTTAATCGTAAAATACGTTATTTTAATATTGTATTACTTTTATCTAATAATAAAAATCGCATTTTTAAAAAAATCATCATATTTAAATATGGAATATAAAGCGGAAAATATGAATTTATCAATAGAAAACTTTCGAGCAATGATTTTATATGATTTCCCAGATGGATTGGAGCAGCAGCAATGTATTGGCATTTCCTGATTATACTCGATCGTAAACTGCAGTGTATCGATAGTTTCATTAATTTAAATTTAGACCCGTCTGTTTAGGTGATAATTTCAAAACAAAGTGTATCTGATGAAAATATTGAAGTTGTTCAGAAATTAATTGAGGAACACATGATGAAATTCAGACATCATTGAACATATTTCGGACTTCAATCCATTCTATTTGACATGAACACTTAGGTGTCAGAAAGCTATGTCCTAGTTGGATATCCCACATCCTTACAATTGATCAAAAACGAGATAGCATTAATTGGTCAAAACCTTCGGTCGATAACTTTAAGCAGGGAACCTCAAAAGCATGTTTATGACATTGTCAGTGTCAATAAACCATAGATATACTCACATGAACCGGTAACAAAGCATCAGTCAATTGTTTGGATGTTTCAGGGAGAAAAATTACCAACAAAAGTTGTTTGATCCCGGAACATCTCCAAGCAAATGGCTGCTTGTTTCTTAACCAAATCAGGCCATGTCGCTATTATTTCTTGAGATAATTGTCGTACAGTTACTTTGAATTGGTAGACCACAGTTTGCTTGTCTGAAGTCCTCAAAGAATGGAGACAAAAAAACTCGAAACACTCAATTATGCTTCATCATGATAATGCCACTTCTCATACAACCCATAAAAACGATTTTTTGAGGACTCAAAATTGTAAATTATTAAGCCATTCATCCCATAGTCCTGATTAAGCACTAAATGACTTCTCCACATTTGGTTCCATAAAAAATAGTTTGGGCAGCTGTTTTCATGTCCTGAACAGGCTGTAGAAGCATTCAAATCAAATTTTTTGGACATACCGACTTCGGATTGGAATAAATGTTTCAATGACTGGTTTGACAGATTGCAAAAGTGTATAGATTGTGACGGTGAATACTTCGAAAAACAATTATGTTAATATATTATTATAAATATAGTGCTGAAAAAAAGTCATGTCCACAGCCAAATAATGCTACATAATAATACATACATAATACTACTACAAATATTAAAACAAGTACCTGAAACAAGTACTGTGAAAGACAAGGTTAGATCAGCTAGAGCAAAAAAATATTCGAATAAAGAAGAACGTGCCTTAGTCCGCACAAGTCTCAAAAGTCGGTGTCTAACATCCTCTGAACTAAAAATGTAATTTAACAATTACTATGGAATTTCTGTAACAGTAGCAACTGTGAGAAATAGTCTCCTTAAGTATGGATTTCGTGGTTGTGTGGCAGTCAGAATGCCACGAGACTAATCGCATGAAGAGGTTAGTTTTCGCTCTCGACCACTTGTCATGGACCATAGACCAATGGAAGCATATTCTTTGGAGTGATGAGAGCTCGTTCAAATTATTTTGTGTAGGTAAACGCATCTATGTACGAAGAAGAAAAATGACAGTGTATCAATCCAACAGTGAAATTTGGAGGAGGCAGGGGTGCATGTCCTTGGCTGGAGTTGGTCAGTCAACATTTGTGTATAGATGAATCAAATGTTGCCGTCGACAAGAGACTTATTTGGCCATAATAAACCATTTATCTTTCAGCACGATAATGCTCCAAGTCATAAGGCTAAACTGACTTTCTTGCTCGCACACATGTGGATGTTTTGGATTGGTTAGCCCAGTCCTATAATCCCATTGAGCACCTATGGAATATTCTTTTTAGGAAGATACAAGAAAAGAAATCAAGCAGTCTAGAGCAACTATTTAATGAGTTCAATAATGCTTGGCAGCTCATCACTCCAGAGGAAACCGGCAACTTGGTGGAGTTCATGCCACGGCGTGTATGGGCGGTTTTTGCATTCAATGGTCTGCAAATAAAATATTGACGTGCATGCGAAATTCCTGTTTTTATGTATAGTAATATTAAATGTGTTTGAATATTTTTGTATAAAACTAAATAAATATCAAGCTTTCTATTATTTTGTTATATTATTTGGGTCTCTGGACATTACTTTTTTCCAGCACTATATATGCTATTTGTGTCATTCCCGAAAATTTTCGACTGACCTATTTATTAAAGTTTTATGTAAAATATTAAAAGTAAACGTTATTTAAATATACACTTATTTTATTATTTTTATTTAATTTAGGTTAATTTTTATTTATTATTATTATTATTATTATTATTATTTATTTTATTATTATTTTATTATTTATTCCAATTTTATTTTATTTATTTATTTATCGATTCACAAAAATTCCATTACCTTTGTCTTGTGAATATTTAATCAATACAAAGATATGTATTTTGTAATGAAAATTTTTAAAAATACAAAATCAATACAATACGTTGTCACATGACATTATCACAATTCATATTTACCGTTCAGTAATTAATGTTAGCTTTTTTTACTTTTGACTGAAAAATACTCCATGACAAGCTCTTTTGTTTGTCCAACTAAAACAGTTCGATATGGTGTTTGAACCATATATCTGATATGTGATCTGTACTTTGCATTATTTATGAATTACATTACTTGTTAATTTCATATTATCATGTGGTGTTTTTCCATAACAAAGAGTCCATCGAATTGAACCCGATATATAACAGTTCCGGACATTTCTACGATGTCAAAGCTTACTTCAAAGAAAAAAATTTTTCTATCGATTTCAGAGGGTAATTTTCTTTACAATGTGATTATTTTTATGATGTCATTATTTAATTATTTTTGGAGGATTTTCATAAGCTTATTTAGTTTTTCTTTTAAGATTATTTTTGAAAAATCATCAATTGTGCAATTATGTTGTGATAAATAAAGGAAAACTAAAATTTGAATGTGAAAAAAATCTTTTATTTTATACGATTAAAAATTATATTATAAATGGATATTATAAGTGTTAAATTTGTAAATTAAACGAACTATTTTTTGTTCTTTAAAATTCAACAAATGCCCTGAGAAGTCACGATCTTTTAAAGTTACAGGATTTTATAGCTTGTGTGCTTCAAATATGAGATTTATTGACTGGGATTTATTTATTGCATGAAGGAAGTTCTGATTTAGGCGGATAAATAGGCCTCGAAATTTAGTTTTTGTTAGACAACAGGGATTTTATTTTTTTTTAACAAGATTTATTAAAACAATTTACATTCTGGTTACAAAAAATTATAATCTTCCAAGATGATGATAAGACAATATGGTTAAATGTCACAGATAATTAATGAATCAATAGATCATTAATGAATTACAATGAATAGTAAAATAAAATATGAGAAATCTATGAAATTTATTTGCTCAAATAATCCAAATGTGTAAAATTTCAAAACACATCGATGAAATTTATTTGATCAATAAATAAAAATTCTTCATATAGAAACATAAAAATCTATGAAAATTATTTTCATAATGCATAAAAGTTTAAAAAAATATAAAAATAAAATTTAATGATAAAAATCTAAGAGAAATACTTTGATAATCAATAAAACGTGTCATTTCTCAGATTTATAAAAACAATTTGGGTAAATAAGAATTAAATGTAATTGATGTTATTTATTATTATTATTATTTTATTATTATTAAAATTATTAAATCTCAAATAAAAAAGGATGAACTTTATTTGAATAGATAATTTAATAAAAATAATATTATTAAAAATTAATAATATTTATCTGTCATCAAATAAAATGTGTTGGAGCCGTATTTTAAATAAAAATTGTTTTCGTTGTGTTAATAATTTCTTATAAAATTCTCAAAATGTTGTACTGACGTTTTCCGGAGTCTGAAAGTTTATATTAAATAATTTATAAATAATAACAATATCTCCCGGAATACGGACCCCATATATAATAATTTATCCGGATCAAATGTGAATGCCGTTATCTGTTGATTTTTAGTATGCTGTTGGCAAAAATTGAATTCAGTTTGCGTACCATCCAACTAAAGTCATATGAGATGGATCAAACTCCAGACTGTTTCCAGTTTAACGTCATAGTGAGTACTTTTGACAATTATGATGGTCATGTTGTCAACATTTCGCACCTAGATCAAATTCGATAATGGGAAACACAATGGTCAAGTATTAGTGGATCTAGACACGGAATTGCACGAGCTGGAATGTAACAAGTCTGGTGACACGGAATTATATGAGAACTTTGTCAACCGATTTCTCATTTCCATCGATTCGCTATCTCTCATTTTCAGCATTCTGTCGCTCTTTCTGTGCACCAGATCTCTGATAAGACTTTATCGTTTCTGGAGAGTAGGACTGTTAGTTTTGGCAAAATAACTTTTCAATGAAGTGTTTTTCTTTTCCAGAAAGCGAAATCTTTCTTCATCAACGAAATGGACATAGACATCACCGACAAACGGAAACATTTCATTAGCGTTTCGTACATATTGATCTTTTGTGGTGATGTTCTGATCATAATCGGGACTTTGATGAAGATCGACAGATACATGATAGAGGTAATACTTTTTCCATTAGAGTTCCGTTTTCTGAACTATTGACTTTGCCAGCCAACGAAGGGCGTAGCCAGTTTCGGCGATTGTACGTACTTTCTGGGCATCGGTGTGTTTCTTTCATATGTGACACTATTGAGGTATTTCAGCTTCTATCCGAAAAGCAGCGTAAGATTGTTTATGGCTACGTTAATAAAACCCCATTTTCTTTATCGACTTTTAGATTCTTGTCAATACCATTCGAGCTGCCGGAGCCCCTCTAATTCGTTTTTCTTTGTGCTCCATAATTCTCTATTTGGCCTTTTCTCTACTCGGTTGGACTATTCTCGGTCCTTATCATCTTAAATTTCGAACGTTTGTCAACTCTTTGGCCTGTTTGTTCTCCCTGATGAACGGTGACGACATGTACGTTACCTTGTCAATAATCGGTCAAAATAATCTGTTTATCTTCATGTTCTCACAATTCTTCGTCTATGTCTTTTGCTTTCTTTTCATTTTCGTTGTACTCAATCTGGTTCTGACAATTATCATAGAGGCCTACAACGAGGTTCAGGTACGTCTATGTAATTGGTTTTTTTATTTTGTTGTTATTAATCAAAATTATATTATTGATTTGATGCTGTCACTGAGTGTTTTTCTGAGTGAATTTCTTCTTTTCTCATAATTGAAAGTTAAATACAGACTTAAATCTTAACCTAATATACATCAATTTTAAAAAGAATCGATTTTTAAATTTATTATTATTATTATTATTATTATCATTATTATTATCATTATTATTATCATTATCATTAATATTATTATTAAAACTATTAGAATTATTAAAATTATTAAAATTATTAAATCAAAGTATAAATTAAAATTAAAATTATAAACTTTTTCTGATTGCAATTTTTATAATAATATTAATATTGGTTTATTAGTAAATTTATTTATATTATTATTATTATTAAGATTAATATTAAATTTTAATATTTAAAATTATCTTATGATTGTGATAATTTTATTTGTTTATATCAGATAAACAATAATTCCATTATTATCTACTATTGTATTATTATTTAATTTAATTTTATTATTAATATTACATTATATTAATTATAAATGAATATTTTAATGGTATTAATTAAAAAAATTATCATTAAAGTCAAAATTAACATATTATTCAATGTCATTTAAGATGGAATAAGTCTCACATTTGATTATTTCGATGGTGCCATTGATTATAACATGTAATAGTGCTGATATCGGAACGTTGTATCTGTTACGATATTATAATTTTCATTTGGTTATTTTATTGAGGATTTGAAAATACCCAAGAAAATTCCGTATTAAATTCCAAATTATAATTAGATTTAGATTCTGTTTTTATTTGAATTTAATAATATAATTAATAATAAATAATAAATTTTCATAAAAATACAGGGTCAAAGGCTATGATTGTGTTATTTCAAATCTGTTATATTGCGTGAGTATGTGTAGAGTGCATTTTTTGAAAAATAAATTGAAGTCTTATATTCTCACAATTGTGCCTATTGATTTATTAAACATATTCCAAAGAAAGAGTAAAGGAAACAATTTCGGGTTACAATTATATTCGTAATTTTTTAAATTAAGAGTAGTGCCAATATAATAATAATAATAAAAAGTATGTAAAGTATTAATTTTTTAAAATTAAAAGTATACAATAAAGTTACAAAATTCTAAAAAAAATTATCAATCGATAATATAAATAATCATTTGATAAGTTTCAAAATCTATTGATTAAAAATAAATTACAATCAGTTTATAAAAAAACTTTTCGTAGAAAAGAATGAAAATGTTCGTTAAATTCATAATTTTTAAACACGACTTCAAAAAAAAACGCAATCCACACATTGAATTATTAAATAACCTAATAACCACCCGACAATACCAGACCAAAGATATAAGAGGTTATGAACATAAATCAGAAATTGATGATGTTCAGTTGAATAAAAATATCGAAATTGATCTCAGCGGAAGTTGCAAAGGATATCAACGTAGATCATACCATAGCTCTTGTCATTTAAATAACTTGACCATTTCTAAGACCATTATTGGACATGATCGTTTGATGAACTAACACTAGTGTTTCTGAATTTTTCTGAGACTATTACTGCTTAGATTTATGTGGTAGGACTAGAGCGTACTTGGACTTAACCAGAAAGAATGAAGTAAATTCAATAAAATTTTTTTTTAACAATACGTATACATTTATAAGTTTCATATCTCGACAACAACTGGCATTTAAATTGATGTAATTTTTCCACCGATTGATCATTCCATTGAAGTATATCTCAAAGATCCTTCTGATACTTCTATATAAGGAATTTGGTCTCGTTATTTTTCTTTAAATCTTTTGAAGCAAATTTATGTACTCGCATGTTTCTTCAAATGATTGAATAACCTAGAGTGAATTTGAGAAAGATATGGACTGTATTGAGGATCCATCTGCACCAAGACAACTTCTGTTTTCTTGAATGTGTGAATAGGAGTGTTAACTTCGAGCAAAAAAGCTCCTGATTGTGTATCTTGCCTCGGGTGTTACCACTTTCAACTATGACATTACTGTATTAATTCAAATTCATGATTTCTTCAGTAATGCCATTTCTATGCAAAAAGATGTTCAATATAGCACATTAAGATGCAAATTTCAAAGACGCAAGACTTTGGATGGCTTCTCATTTTCAAAAACTCATTTCTTTGACTTTCTCTTAGGGTAAGGAACATGGAGACTCAATGGTGTCTCATCTGTGGTTATTACATTCTATTAAAAATTTGGTCCCACTGAATTCAGAAGACGAAGATTCCATTCAAAGGCCATTTTTCGTCTAAGAATCATTTCAGGTGTTAAAAATCTCGACACCAACATATTATATAAGCTGCGGATTCTCATTTGCTCTAAAACTAACGGTACGGGTCTTTTCCATGCATTTAATCTCTTAGATAGCTGCGTTTTCGTTCATTTGTCACGATATCTTTCTTTTTTTAAAAATATTTTTTTCACTATTTTCAACAGGTCTTCTATTTTCAGTTGCATAGAGAAAAATTGTTTGATCGGATAAAAATTCTCCGATCCAGTTAAAAATGGTGGTTCTTCACCGTATACCTCTTGGAGTGGATCAATAATTTTTAATATTCAGTACTGATTTTTAGTGAATAGAATGTTAAATAAAATTTCATTCAATATTTATTACAATTTAAAATCAAAGATTTAAAAAATTTCGGCTTAATTTATTAAAAGTAAGTACGTCATGATTGACAGTTTAACTGTCCAATCACAAGGGTTAAACCACAATGAAAGTGGATAAATAAACGAACTTATCATTATTATTTTTCGACAAAACTTTGTTGTCAGAAGGATATTCCAAAAAGTGGTTTTTTACTTAGTCTATCAAGTAAAATGTGACACGAGATAGGGCAAAATTTTTGAGTGTCTGTTATGACTGTTACCAATTAAATAGGTTTTACATCCTACACTCATCATTAAATTAATAGAATTTTTGATTACTACACAGTCAAGTGTGTACCAAAATCTTTATGAAAGATTTATTGAAAGTATTATTGATTTAATTTAAATAATCAATTACAAAATTATTTATTACTTTGATTTAATTATAAATTAATGATTAATATTGATTTTTCCAAAAATATTAAGAGAGGAATTTGTAACGAGTGAAAAATCTGTTTTTTTTATAGAATATTTATATATTTTTATTCACAGAATCATATATATTTAGTGCATAATATAAAAAAATATAACGGAAAGTATTTACTTAGAAGCAAGATTTATCGACTACCAATAATGATGTGTTTTGGCGATTCATCAATTCGTGTCCGGAATCCAGCAAATCTCCGTTATATAGAAGTGACTTGATCTACGAAAACAGCGTTCGACAGGCCAACTTTTCGAAATTCTCGCGAAAATTCGTTGACACCCTTTGCTGTTGCATTGGGAAAGGAGGTCACACTGTCGAGATCAAAGATGATTCTGAATCGCAGAGTCATGAGAGCTTGAATGAAGACTTCTTCCGATCTCTCGATCAATTAAATGATTTAAATCATCTTGTATGCACCAGAATGAATAATCCGAAACAAAATTACAAATCGTTAGTTCAAAATCGTAAGCGGTAAGGCACTTATTGATTCAAATTATCAATATTTTCTGTTTTTGCACCTACAATCATTAGTCTGCCACTGATTTTGATTAACAATCAATCATCGAACATGGAGAACTCTGAGGGTAAAGATTAAGATTTCACTTAATTACGGTAGAATAATTTTTAAAATTTATGAATAATTTTTTCTTCAAACAATATGGAACAGTTACTTATTTCCTATTATAATCCATAAGAACAAACTCCAAGGAACTTGCTTTGAGATATTAATAATAATAAGAAATTGTAATACAGTTCGACACATTTGTTTATAAGAGGTCATTTTTGTCCCTTAATCGTAGATCCTATCATGATATAGAAATGAAAATCTATTAACAGAAACAATTTTAAACAAAAAAGTTTAAAAAATAAATTTAATTATAATACTAAACAGTGTTGTTTGAAATTTAATTGAAAAACGCAGAAAAGTTGTTTATAACATCTGACAATTAAAAATCCAGACAATTTTCAAATCAAATTTAAACTAAAAATCAATATATTTAAAAATTTGAAGTGAGTTTTATTTTGTGGAGAATTTGATTTAGGGTTTAATAGAACAGACAATTCTTCTAATGTTTGTCTAGGATCTGTTTCGATGATAGCCTTTAACACATCATTATCCACCAACAGATTGTCTATGTCTCCGTGTTTTGATCTACAAACTGAGATCACCATTTTCATTTCTTGAATTTGCGAACATCATGCATATCATCGTAAACATTGCTGATAATTTTGGTTACAACGGTGGCATTTGATTCCCGTTTGAACTCATACAGAATACAATGCCGAATATGAGCGTCTTTTTGGAAATTTTCATTCATTATAAAATACGTTAAATTAATTTAATACTACACATTTTTAAAACAATTGTCATCGATTTTTAATTTTAAATTGAATTTAAGTTTTGCTTATTATGGACGATATAAACAATATTAAAAAAATGCTATTAAATATTATTAAAAAAAACGAGCTTTCAATTTGAAAAGCATAATAATAATATTAATGAATATATGGAATCTTCTGTTGAAATTCATTTGTTTATTTATTTTCATAATCGCAGTTGCACAATCACACTTTGAATACCTAGAAATTATTTTCTATTTAAGTATCGTGACAAATATTTTCAATAATCAATAACAAATAAAATGATTTCAAGAATAAAAATCGATATTGAAAAAATCTATTGTTTTTATAATTTTATTGGTTTATAAAAATAACATCGATTAAATAAAATTGTAAAGTTAATCTTTTGTGAAAAACAGTTTGTGGAATTGTTCGAAAAATGAAAAAACAAAATATTCATTTCAGCCATATTTTTCACATCTGAAAGGGAAAATGTGTCACAGAAAATAACAAAAATATTATGTAATTTTTATTATGATAAAGGATTTTATTGAAAACCTAAAGGAAAAATGGAATCAGATCGAAATATTACAGAAATTAATTTGAAAAAGGTTAAACATTACAATTCTTTCATAAACACGAATTATGAATCACTTGAAACTTTCAAGAAATTCAATTAACCATGCATTAATACCTGGATTAGAAATGATCCATTTTTGGAACGATTGGAAACCACACCAAAAACTGATATCTATCAAAAGAACTTTCTCTTCAGCTTAGTTGGAGTAAAAATTAATTATCTATTGTAAAACTAAACGGTAAAAAAAATTAGGATATTGGGTTGTTCGGAAAGTCACTTCACTTTTTTATATCAAATTATTTTTAGATGGCAGAAGGTCTTGGAACAAAAAGGACAATACATCATTGATTTTACAATATTTATTACTAATAAAACTTTTGGTAACAAATATGAAGCGAGTTTCAGAACAACCCAATATCTAAATACATCAACAGATATTCCAACTGAATAATGAAATTCAAAAACGAAAACAAAGTTGGAAATCAAAATGCTACAGTCTTTTAGCAGAAAAATTCGAGGTAATACTCATCTTCAATCTCAGTAAAAATAGTTGCCTCTTGTTTGGGATGTACTCTTACAGTTGTTCCTTGTTTCAGATAAAGCATCTTCATATTTTCGCATAATTCACTCATTATGGGATTCTTTGAACCAGGTGACAATGGTAGTTACATTAAAATGGCTAACTAAATAGATTTAGGAACAACTCGAATGGAGCTTTTATCCCCCTATAAGTCATTAACATTCAAAGGAAATATTAAGGATATTGAAGAAAATCATTAATTGAAATTAAAAAAAATAGAATAAAATTAAAAATTGATTTTAAAAAATATGTCCTCGACCTCCAATTTATTTCCAGAAATTGTAAAAATATTGCTTTCTGAAATCATTGGAAAGTATAACTAGGTCTAAAACTAACTTCTCAGATAATGAAAAATTAATCAGTATAACAAATTAAAAATTCGATCACACACGAAAACGTTACGGCAACGATTTGTGACTGCAGAATTTTTAAATTTTTATTTTGAACGAAATTTTTTGCAAAATTACCCCAATTATGCTTTTATCACTCGTGGAACAGTTACCGTTTTGAGTTCTCATAAAGCGTGGTTATATTTTTCCATAAAATTGATTTCTGATATAAACTTAAACAATATTTCCAGGTCTGTAAACTTTGGAGAGATACCTATCCGTCATCATTCGCGAGGTGGTGATCTCGCTTGTTCACTTTGATACACTGGATTTTGCTATTTTCTACATTCCGATACCTATTTTATAAATGCAGATGATGATTTTAATAAATTATTCCATTTGACACAAGTTTCCATTTTGATATGGTTTTATATATTTTTTAATTTTATTCAGAATTTAAAACTGTTTTTATTTTTAATGTTTCAGATTTTTGTTGGACAGATGTATTTAATTATTTTTCTGTTTTATAAAATTTCATTTTTTAATTTTTCGTGGTTTTATTAGTTAAGCAAGATGTATACATACTTAGGGTATAGAAATTAACAAATTGATTTAAACAAAATAAAATCATAATAATAAAAAAACAACTTCGGTAAAATTATTGACAAGGCTATGAAGTTGATTTTTATAATTTAGGCTTTATTATGGACAAATTAATCAAAATATTTTTAAAAACTGAAACCAATAATTATAAAATTTTTTTTAATGAATTGTCTACGTATGATCTTCACTCTTCATTTTTACCCTACTACATGATTACTTTTTAAAAAATTATGAATCATGGTATTGTGAATTTTGTAAAAAATCTCTTTAAAAAGTCATGAAGGTACGATAAACCATGAGATTAACCTTATAAATTCAGAGAAAAATGATATTTTTTAAATTTATATTTTAAACCTTAGATCTCGATTTATTTCATGCATTTCCCTACTACTATAGAACTATTATAAATTGTGATTTTACTACACCGTTTTTTATTGAAAATAACATTTTTGATTTTACAAAATCTATGAAAAACATTTAATTAAAAATGATGAATAAAAATATCACCCAACAATATCTAAACCAAATATGGATAAAAATCAATCTACTTAATTTGGTGAAATCAAAGTTTCAACAATAAAAAGCTTTTGTTGGTATTCAAAATCTAAAGGTCATAATGAAAATTTATTTAATAGATACAACTTATTTAATGACTTACCTAATAACGAATTAATTAATTCAAAATCTCGGGAACTCTAGATACAAATTTTTGAATAGGAAATTTTTAAAGAAAAAACAACTATTTTTACATCTTTAAAATCAACATTAAAGTGGTAATGAAAATTCAATGTTTAATGTTATGCATAATCTTTATTTTCTTTTTAAAAAATATCTAAAACATTTTTGTGAGCTTTGCAATAATTTTTTAAAAATAAGTATTAATAATACAATTTCACTATCTTTCTTTACTTTATTTTTTTCTCTATCTGTTCTTTCATTTTTTCTTTTCAATATTAAACATTTTTCCATAAACTTTTCTTATAACAAAACAACATTCGTTTTACCTTTAAAATATGAATCTTTTAAAATATGTAAAGTTACAACTGCACCATTAAAACATCAATTTTATGGTTGATCTCTTAAATCAAAACGAAAGATGGAATATAAATTTTAAAATTTTAATAAATTTAGTTGAAGATTATTACTTAAGTATTTGAAGATTTGACAAAAGGTTATGATTTCCCTTTTTTGGAACTGTGACGGTATGTTGTTTTTTGAACTTCTACCAGATGGTCAAAGCATAACCTCGGACACTTACTCATCACAATTGAAAAATCTTCATGATGTTATGAAAGTAAATTATCCTTATTTAATCAACCCTAAAAATATTGACGGAATGGAACTCTTACCGCATCCGCCTTACTCGCTAGACATTGCAGCCTCTGACTTTCATCTGTTTTGTTCCATGGCACATTTTCTCAAAGGTCGGCGGTTTGAAGATAATGAAGACCTTCAGAAGAACCTCCAACTTTTCTTCGACTCCAAACCATCGGATTGGTACAAAAGTGGGATCCAAAAAATTTCAGAAAATTTGGGCCCTTGTTTGTGCAAATGATGGATATTATTTTAGTAACTGATATTTGTTTTGTGCAATAAAATTTTTAAAAAGAATTTTTATTCAAAACGCTCATTTTTTATGGAACACTCTAATATTTACATGCTTTTTCATAATTTGAATGAGTTCTATTATTTTTAAAATTTTCAAATTGTTTAGGATTTAAAGGATAGTATGAACTATTAACTTGAACTCTTATATCTTTTATTTCATGTTCAATAAACAAACTATTATTTTTATTAAAATTAAATTCTGATTCCCTAAAAGAAATAAATATATAAATTGGTTTATTTGGTACATTATATAATTGTAATGTTTGTATAGTTCATTCTGTTAAATTTCTTCACAATGACTTGATAAAAAATTTATATTTATAGATTTTCCATCATCTATTCTTGACAAAAGATTTGCTTCACTAGATGTATTTAATTGTAATTTTGGAATAAATAATTTTAATTCAAGTAATTTTATTTTAGAGTCTCTTTTTGTTCCATAAAATATTTCTTTATCAATATCAATTCTTCTTGTAAATGCTAATTCTCCTTGCATGTTATAAATTACTCTCTTATAATATTGTAAAAATACAAACATTATTTTTAATGGAAATTCTCCTTTATTATTTTAATAAAAACTTTTTCTAGTTTTATATCCTTTATTATCTTTAGCTGATCCTCACTTTCTTTATCGGGAATCCAACAAATATTTGTCCATTTTTACTTATATTATTATCATAACAAAATTAATTTGAGAATTTCATGGACACACATTTTCAATTGTTTTTATTTCAGTTGATACCTAATTTTAAGTGGTATTAGAAAATAAATATGGAAAGAAGTTATTTTGTAAGGTTATATTTTCATCAGCTTTTATATATTTTTTTAAAAATAATAATTCTGTTATATTTAAGATGATAACATAATAGGTTTTATTATATTTAATAGAGAATTTCGCACATTCGGTGCTTGAGCCTTCAGGTCATAATTACCTTTAATTTGATTTACAAACCGTCCAAATCGGAGTACTAGATCAAAAGTTAAAGATCTGCCACAACCAGGATTTGAACCACCAGCCTTTATTCCAGATGAGATTTAAGTAAAAATTGATAAAGCCCTTCAGACCTCTTTTCCTTTTTAAAACATTAAGTTTTGATTACCATATTCATAAATTTATCTAATATGGTTGAAAAATTGATTTTGTAAGACTAGGTGGCCGAACCGATAGAGACTCAGTCAGTAATTAAATGTTTGATGGTTCAAGTCTTTTGTTAATCTTATCTCAGTTTAAAATAAATTTAAGATGAAATAAAGATACTTTAAAAATAAAAAGTATGCACAATGTTGGCTTAGCCAAGGACATATCCTTGTTAACCCTTTTAAAAATTATATGTTAAAGGCCACAAAAGGGTCAGGAGTAAAATAATAATAATAATACTAAAAATAATAATTAATTAAAAAGTACAAACTTAATTAAAACAAAAAAGGTAATTAATTATTTTCTAAAAACGATTTAAACTTGACAATGGCGAACCTAAATTTCCAAGATTAGATCAGGGTCTGCAAGGAGAGAATTAAAGAGCTAAAAAGGGAATTGACATTCCCCATTGATAAAACTGTTCTACGACTGATTGATCGTCTGACCAGAGTAGTATTTAAGGAGTTAGAATCCGCAGTGGATCGTCATAACAATTTCTGAGAGAAATTTTCGTCAGAAGACTAAAAAGTTTTTGCAGCTAGTAAATAATTCTTTATGCCTTCTATGCGACAAGAGCTCACGGTGGGTCCTATGACTCGCACCTTCGGACCAACCAATTCAATCCAGCCAAAACAATCAAAACCCTCAAAACAAGAACATTATTGATTTTAAACATTTTAGTGATTATTTAGTGATTCATTTGTTGTATAAAAAAATATATAATTTGTGTAATTTTATTTATTTGTGAAAGTTAAAACCCGGAATTTGATTTTAATAATGCTCTTTCTCGTCTGTTTAATATAAATATAAAATAGAATATAAAATATAAAACAAAATAATAAAATAATGTATATAAAATAAAAAATTATTATTATTATAATTAATTAAAAAATTAATCATTTTGATGATTAATTTATAAACTATTTGGAAAAAATTGTTTAGTAAAAAAAAGTTACGATAAATAATTTTTTCAGTAAAAATTTTAATCAATG
>JBBMKC010103502.1:0-16604 GCA_037834085.1 Bipalium vagum
ATTATTATCATTATTATTATCATTATTATTATCATTATTATTATCATTATTATTATCATTATTATTATCATTATTATCATCATTATTATTATCATCATTATTATTATCACTATTATTATCAATATTATTATCGCTATTATTATCAATATTATTATCACTATTATTATCAATATTATTATCAATATTATTATCAATATTATTATCACTATTATTATCAATATTATTATCACTATTATTATCATTATTATTATTGGTGTTTTCGTTGTCGTGTCCATAAACTATATCAGCATTTCTTATTCAATAATACAAATGATTGCGAAGAAGTCAGAAATACTTTGAAATGTTTCGGTACAAGAAGAATAATTGATGAGACATGTTTGAAGAAAGGAACAAGTCGTATTTCTCGCCAGAAGTGGCGGCGGTGCAAACACCTAATTGGGACTTATGATCATTAATAAACTCTAATTGACGAACTGCTCTCGTCGGGACTTCCCCAAATGGATACCATCGTCAGCGAAAAATACGAGGGCACCAAATGAGAGGCAACAGACGAATGGCTTCTGCTGTCAATAAAGAGTCAACTATTACTCTGGCGGGATACGAGGGACATATCTGTTACTGGAGAAAATCTTCCATTATTTGAAGATTGGGCATGGAAGAATTGAGTGGTTTTAATAATGTCGTCTTTTTTTGAGACAATACTTAAAATAAATTTTTTTTTCTGAATAATTTGTTGGGTAACTAAAGGTAAAGACGAAAAATAATTGGTAACAAAGTTTTAGAACCCTCAAAATATGAATTATATTATTTTGTTCTAATTAAAAAATCTTAAATATTATATTTTGTAAATATATAAATGTATTACTTTAATAAAAAATATACTTTATTATTATGAAACATCATTTATTTTATTCGGAAATTTAATTTCAAAAAATTATTTATTTATTAAAAATGTTATTTTTAAAGATTAAAAATATATTTTTACTGACCTGACCATTTTTTGCAGTAGTAATAATAATAATGATTATAATAATAAATAAAATAATAATTGTATTTAATTTTAAAATTAATCGAAATTTGGTGAAAGAAAATTGATTATTAAATAAAAATAATCAATATTATATAAACATTATTTTTTATCTTAAATCTGATGATAAAAATAAATCCCCCCCCTTCCACACCTCTTTTAAAACTTGAATTTCTGGAATTTTTTAGTACACAAAAATTAATATTTTATAATTACGAAACTCTTATGTAATTGTTATTCGTTTGTTTCTTTTGACCAGTTAGAAACTGAGTCCACTTAAAGAGAAATTATTTCAATGAAGTATAAAACCTTAAAAATGTCTCAGATAATTAATTTTTTAATAGGAAGAAAGGTTCGCCTTATGAATAATTGATTATAATAATAAATATGGGCATAACAGAAATTTGTGTGAAATTTCGAAAATATTTTTACTTACCCTGTATAAAATATTGACCAATCAAAATTGAGCCTTTAGTTACAGAATACGTATAATTATTTCTGTTAACTCTTTTAAAGTAAATTAATTTTAAATTTTTTGTACGTCAAGTGAAATGGTACCTTTTAAAAACATATTCCGAAGAAATTACAAAAAAATCTTTAATCTTTTGATAAAAAAATTACTTAAAGATAGTTTTGAGAAATTTTCTCCACTTTCAAAATTTGCCGATCCCTAATTGATTTTAATAATTAAATACCGAAAACAAGAATTATTATTATTATAAATTAATATTTATTTATAATACATATATTGGAGAAATAAGAGGTTTTGTTAAGAACGATTTTCCCGTTTTTCAGTCAGATAAACGATTTTATCAAAAAGTACATCTTCCTCGTCATTGATGATTGCCTGAACCCATTCCTTTTCTTTAGCTGAGTTCTCAGAAAAAATTCTCTGAAATTTGTCTTTAATATTTTCCAAGCTGAATTCCTCTCTGATATTGAACACCATTTGATAGTATTTTTCTGTTTAGAATTATCATATTATTTAAACAAATTTTTTAATTTAATTAATACTTTTATTTTTCAATAATTAATTTTAAGGAATTTTAATTTATTTTTTAAATTAAAATTTTATTTATTTCTACTACTGATAATCTGTGAATGATCGAACTAAAATTGATTTTTTGTTATCGTGAAATTCGATAACAAAAAATTAATAATTAAATTGACATGTTTTCATCACTGTAATTGGCCTTGTTTTATTAATATTTTACAATCTAATTATTCAAATATTCATATTTAGTTACAATTTTTAATCCTTAACAAATTTTTTAATTTATCGATTAAGCTTTTGTAATAATATCTTTATTGTAAAAATTGTGCGATTATTGAATTTTAAAATTAAAGTTTTTAATTGATTTGTTTTAGAATTTTAAATAATTATTAAAATATTTTAATAAATTGGTATTAATTTAAATAATTAATATATATAATTATATTAATATAATAATTAAAATTTATTTAAAATATTAAAAAATATTTTCTTCTGTTTAAATAATTTTTGTAAAAATCATTTTAAAATTTTTTAAATATCAGCATCATAATATAAAATTAATATAAAATTAATACAAAATTAATAATAATAATAATAATAATAAATAATAATAATAATAAAAGGCCTATTAATAAATTGAAATATTTTTTTATTATTATCCTTTAACAATTGTTTCACATTCATTAGTTTTTTGAATACCTTTTTTAGAAGAATCGATTGTTAATTGTCATTATTTGTTTGGTTCATTATTTTTTCTGAAAGATTTCTTTTTGCTCATTAATTTTAATTATTAAAGTCAATTTTAATTTTCATTATGATTTCTATAGCGAATTTTGTTTTGTAGAGGAGATCATTTTAAAGGGCTTTTATCAAAAAATTTAGAAAAATATTAAAATTTTATCCATTATATTTTACATGTTCCTTTAATTATTTTTATTTAATTTTATTCGTCTAAATATAGTCAAAGTTAAAATGGATTTGTTCATCCTTTATTTAAGGATAATCTTGTAGACAATAATTAATGTTGAAGGGTTTTTGATAAGGTTGGTGCATACACCGTAAATTCAACAATTAAATTCTGTCAAATTATTATTCCTTATATCTCTCACTTTTATTTAAATGCCTTTTCTTCTAAAAATATTCATTTTTGAAAGATTCTCCAAATTTTATTACAGATCCCTTTAAGATCAGCACATTTTTGACAATTTCTTCGCAACAAAATAACCATGATAATATTGTTTACTTAATTATTTACTCAGACTTTGATGCTATCTTTTCAGGTAAAACAAGCTCGGTTTTACCTGAAAAGATAGCCCATCCCTCACCGTGATGTCCACAGGTTTCTTGATATTCGAAAATGGTGTGAGGATATTACCATTTTCGATATCGCAAATTTACACTGCCCTAATGGAATGAAGCACGATATCCGGTTTCAAGTTTTCATATTTTTTGTCATTCACACGCTGTTCTGCTTTGGATATGTTCGTTTAAGTTTCATGTTTTCCTGAAATGATATAATGCATTTTATCCACAGATTAAAAGACCTTTAACAAATGAAAATCCAAAAAACACAGAAAAAATAGATTTACTGGAAGATCAAGCAGTGTATCTCGTTGGTTATGAGGATATTTGATCACAAATTGAAACCATCAAGGTGTAACATATGGCTTCGAAAATGAATCAAGCTGGAACTAAAGAAGTCTGTTTGCGAATGAAGACGACATCAAACAAATAGTTTAGTACCTGTGGTAGCCCTTGTCTAAAAAGTCGATTGACTGAGAAGTCTCGGAAAACGTTTAGTACAATACAAACATTGTTCCTCCTGATTATCAGATTTTTGAGTAGATGCAAATTCTTTGAATTTTTAGAGTTTGGTATGTTTCTATCGCTCACATATTTCTGACATCTTAAATATTATAATAACATACACGCTTTGCTTGGAAACATGTTTGTTTAAGTAAATTATTATTGATTATATTGATATAAAAGTCCTCATAATTTATTTAAATTAACCGACTCATTTCAGATGATAAAATGTATATTCGCTACTGCATGTTGTTCCTTTCAATCCATAAAAAACTTCTACCGAAACAACCCGATTAATTTGCAAAACTTATGGTAATTAAACAATAGCCAAGAACACATGTCACAAGTGATTCAGAAGATTTAGAAGCGGTGATATTGATTTAAAAGATATAGAGTGAATATAAGTCGAAGTGCGATCAACTGCCATTAGACACCTTTTTATTTCTCTTATCGAAGAGTATCCAATTCTTAATAAAAAGGCAATCAACGTCTTACTGCAATTCTCAAATTGGTACCTAGATGAACTTGGATTTTCTTACCTAACCAACATTAAAAATAAAAACCGTTGAAGAAAAGGTAAGAGTATGTCTTTCTCACATTCGTTCAAAAATTGCACCAGTAGTAAAGAAGCACCAGGCACAACTCTCCCACTGATATTCACCATTATTATTCTATACCCAATACTGTACTTATAACATTAATTTATTGTGAATAAAATTCTCCTTATATGATTTTCTTTGTTTTATATTATTTCATTGGAAGAAGTCTGTATGAGTAAAAATTATTTCTTTTTGTGATAGGTATATCGCGATGTAAAAAAGGTTAGAAACCACTGATATAGACCGAGTCGGTGGTCACAATAAACGAATTTAAACTATGTGGAAACGCTTTAAAAGAAAAATCGACTCAATCGAGTGTAGAGCTGACGAGAAAATTGTATGTTTATCAGAGCACTGTAATTCGGCGGTTGGATCAGATAGCGAAATTTTTGAATGAAGGAGAATTTATTTCTCATGAATTATCAAGTACAATATGATCAATCGATTCAACATTTGTCTTTCCTTCTCTGTAGACACGAACAAAAGTATTTTTGTATAAAATTATGACCAGAGACGAAAATTAGATATATTATTATAATCTCAATAGCAAAAGATAACCGGAATCTTTACAGCCAAAAAAAATATTCATAGTCACAGAATCCTCATAGGTATCTGGTGGGACAACAAGGGTGTATTATTATGAAATATTAAAACCGAGTGAGACTGTTACTGCGGAATTATACAGTCGTTATTTAAAACAGTTGAACGACCAGATCATGCCAAACTGCATGTAGCATAAAGAATGAAGGAAACTTTTGTAGACTTAAAATGAAAAATTTTACAACACCTGTTATATTCCCCGGGTATTATCCTAATGAATTTTAATCTATTCCGTTTCATGCAATATAATCTTTTCAATGTTAACTTTAGTAATGTTGAAGAGGTGCAGAAATTCATTGATAAGTTTATTCATTTCAATCCCAAATTATTTTTTCATCGTGGTATTCATCTTTTGACTGTAAGATAGGAAAAATTAGTTAATAATGATGGGAATTATTTTGAACCAGAACTATAATGTAAGAAAGAAAACCTTGTATTGAGAGATATTAAGAGAGGGATGAAGACAACGTAATGTTAATAGAAATTAATATACCAAAATCAAATAAGAGTTAACATAAATGATTGGACAGTTACGCTATCAAGGAAGAAGTACTTGAAAATAATTGATTTTGTATTTAGTGAGACTTTAAAACAAAAACAATAATGTTTTATTAAAAAGTATAAAAATAATACACATTAATATTAAATAGGTAAAATATTTGATAGTTTGTAAAAACAATTTAATTTGAGGCACTTGGTCAAGACATGACAGAATTTTTTATTTAAAAGAACTGTCATCAAAATACTTCTTGAAGGCATCGTTCTGATAGGATCTACAGTTTTCAACCTCAATATATCACAGCCAAACTAAAAAGAACCAGGACCTATAACCATTCAATCAAGCAGCTATAATCAATCAACCAGTTTAAATCCCTAAAAAATTTGATTCATCCTTAAAAACATTATGTGATTGATTTTGAAAACATTTTTGTTATTTTATTAATTGATTGATTTCTGCTTAGATCAAATATTGTTTATTCGGCTCCGAATTAAGATAAATTTCATTTAAAACATAAAAATATTAATAAGGTAACAAATTAATTAAAATAAATTAACACATTTTAAAAATTACTAAACATAGATAATATTAGTTAAAATAAATAAAACTTACTGAAAGTAGAAAAATTTACTATAAATAAATAAATTATAAGGAGCGTACAATAATTAAGAATTATTCTCTCATGATAGTAAATATTGTTCAAAATTAGTAAAATTTATACAAAAATAGTAATTTTTACAATGAGCCAATCAAAATGCTTAAAATCTGACAACGGGCCTACATAAACCCCTGTTTTCAACCATAATAAGGCACAAAAAAATGTCTAATTTAGAAAAAAATGTGAAAGAATTTTGATTTAAAGGAAACGAGAGTAATCAATTAACGTGTAAACGGAAAAAGAAGAACTAAAAATAGAATAAAAGTAAAAAATTAATTAATTAACATTTGAAAATTAAAACACCTTTTTTATATTGTTTTCCCGCATTACTACTCTACTAATCTCTAGGGCTTAGAGCACGATTTTCATAATTTAGAACCTCTTTGGTTTTTGCTAATCAAGAGGATATAGCTATAATTAATCCAATCATAAAAGATGTAATTGTAAAATTTGTGTATAAAAAATACATATTTGAAAATCCTACTGTTATTTTAGTGTTTTTCCATTTCCCTTTTCATATACACTTCCTTCCCAAAGTGAGTTGGTGAAAATTTAAGAAAACTTTTATAAAAAGCAATACATAAAGTTTGTCGATGTTCAACCTCGACATCTCTAAACATTTGAAACACTCTTTTAATAAATTAAACATGAGAATAATTATCCGGGTAACAGAATTTCGTAATTAAAATTTATTAGAAAAAGCAAAAGTATTATTTTTGTTTAAATATTCAAAAATTGGTGGCGAATTCGAAATAGAATCAAAAACAGATTTTCATTGAGATAACTTAGTGGAAAATAAATAATTTCAAACTTTAGCAGAGGAATTACCGAGGAAAAAATGAAGATAAAGATTTAAATTTATTTTAAAATAATTTACGAATTCAACTATTAGAATATTTTCACTTTTACAGAATTTAGTCACTTAAGGATCGATAATTAACGACATAGGCCCACATTTCCTTTATGGTAATTTTTATTTTCCAAAATATATTTTTAACAAAAAATATGTATTAATATATTAATAATATTAATTAAAGTTAAAATCTTTCAATGGTTCATAAAAACAATAAATTTTATTTCAACTGGTTAATTGTTAACTGCCATAGGTGTAGTATTTCTGTTTATTCGACTTTTTCCCTGTCTTGTCATTTCGTCTTCCGTTTTCATCGGAAAAATCACTTTCTTTGTATTCGTCCAAAAGGGGTCGGAACTCTTCGTATTTCCCTTTTAAATAGTTTTGAAAAATCAAAAAGATTTTCCGTTTAAGATTGTCTAAACTGTATTTTTTTTTGCTATAGTCCATATTGATTCGACAACAAAAGATATTATTATTATTAAGTAAATTATACAAACAAATTAAAATTTTAATGTATTAAATGAGGTAAATTTGTGTAATAAAATTCGTAAATAATCACGGAATCCGTTTTTTGAAATCTTTACAATTTTACATGATTAAAAATAAATTGGAAATAAATGCAGGAAAATTATTTTGATTTTTTAAAATTATTTTTTAATATTTAAAAATATATATTGAAATATTACTATTTTTAAGTGACAATTATTAATACGCGTAATATTGATATATACAGATAACTAAAATGATATTAATAACTATAATGAAATCCTTTTTAAAGTAACATTTAAAATCGATTTTAAAATACCTTTTTCGTATTTATTTCGATATTATTTTAATCGATTTCAAAAAAGTTAAAAATAAATTATTTATTTAATGTATAATTTTAATAATAATTTATAATAATATAATTTAATAGTATAATATACATAATAGTATTTAATAATATAATAATAGTATAATTTTATTTTAATCGATTTCAAAAAAGTTAAAAATAAATTATTTATTTAATGTATAATTTATCCGAAATTAAATATTTTAAAAATAAATCTAATAATTAATTTAAAGATGAATGAGAGTCTAAGAAAAAGTTTTGGGATAATTATTTTGTAAAAAAAACTCATTTTTATGTAAACTAAAATTATAAAACATTTCAACATTAAAACAAAAAAAATTAAAAATTGAAAATAATTATGAAAGACACAAATATAATTATAGAAAAATTATTCAAATTTTAATTTAGAGTCTGAATTTTTTAATTTATTTAATATGTAAAATTTTCAGTAAAAATAACAGACTTTAAAATCTTTTAATATTATTCAATCAAATTAATGAAAATATCAGATTAAATTAGAAAGAAATTTTAAATTCTTCTTTAGAAATTTTTTTTCTTTTAAAAATTTTCTAAATTAATAACTAAGCATTAATTTTTAATCATTAATTTGTTAGGTTCCATAAAGGCACGAACATTAGATCTAAAGGCCACCAAGAGTCTATAATGATAATCATAATAATAATTAATTAATTAATTAATTTAATTAATAACCTTATCTCGCCGGTCGTCATTCAATCTTTACTATAATAATAAAAAAATGTGTGTTTTTTAAAATAGTATTAAATTAATTAGCCTGGCAGTCAGTTTCAAACAAAAATATGTTTGTGTCCCGAATTTGGTTTATATAATAACGATCTTTGTTTGAATTTAATGACAATTGTTTAAAAGTTCACAAATATTAGTTTTCGTAATAAGCAACCACGACGTTGGAGTAACACTTTGTGAGTGAAAACAACTCGCAAGTATCAATCAAAGTGCTTTATACATTTTTTAAAAATATATAATTTACATATTTTATTTTTCCGTAAAATGAAACAAATTTCATCAAAATTAAATTTAAAGTAACTCTCATTTTAGCGTAATTCATTTCTGTTACTGAGAAAGGGAGGTCATTTTTCAGAATTTTTCTTAGAATTTTATCAACAGTTTCATAGAAAATAAAATTATCAAATTGTCTTTCCGAAATATTTTTATTATGCACTCATTGGTAAACTGAAATTTAAAAAAATTTATTTGGCTCGGTCGTGTTTAATAAAATAATTTAATTATAATAATATAATAATTAATTATTAGTTACTCGTAGCATAAAAAATCAGAAAGAATTAAAAGTAATGACAAAGCAAAAATTTTATTATAACAATTCATCTGCAAAAATAAAGAGGCATAGAGGAAAACTTTCGTTTTTCGGGTATTGCCTGCTGATTCTTCTCTGGGTATTTTCTGCTTTCGAAACCATCATTTACTTCAATGTCATCGACAAGGGGTTTGAGCTCTTGATATTTACTTTTTGAATTTTTCTGAACGACGTTTAAGATTTTCCGTTTAAATTTTGCTAAATTTATTTCCACATTGTTAAAAGACATTTTAATTCGATATCACAATTTATCCACCATTAAATACTTTATTTAAACAAATAAATAATTAATTTAGCAAATTTTTCAGTTCTATCTCTTGTGAAATTAAGAAAGTAAATATCATAAATATAAAATATTTAAAATTAAATAAAATTATTTTAATTATTCTTTGGTTTGTTATTTAAGCTTATAATCAATAAAATAAAACAAATTATTTTGAACGGAGTCAGTCGCTTCACTTTATTTGTGTATCAATCAAGGTTGTGTTAATTTTGATGCCTCGTGGATTCGACTAGAGCAGTGGTTCTCAACTCCAGGGTCACGATCCCAAAAGGAGTCGGCAAGCATTTTTAAAGGTCGCTGAATTTTGGTAGGTTTACAAATCATTACATGTGAAAAATCGTTATTATGATGTTATTAAATAGGTTGTTATGATTATTAAACTACTTCTGCTCACAATAATCTTAAATACTGCAGTTAAGTGTTTTACATATAATTTTATTATCTGATAATCTTATTATTATAGGTAATTTATTACCTGTTGTAAATCAATGAAATGTATATCAAATGATAACTAAATATCATTTGATTCAATATATTAATAATATATACTATATATCATTTCACTTATAACACAATATTATTTCAAAAAACTCGTTGAATGACATCAACGATGAGAAAGCGCCCATAAACGTGTAAAAGAGAAACATTATCAGCATCCTCATTAACTTTTGGCAAATTGGTTTTACTGAATATGGTGAGATATGACTTATTTTTGTTAATATTGATTTTCTTTTGGGTTGCCATAGAAAATGTCGAGAACCGCTGGGTTAGAGAATTTGTTTGGGTGACAGAACCTTGTTTCGCATGATATTCATTAATTTCGAGAGGAATCTTCGTATCAGTTGTATTCCTTGTAAATAAAGTCTTACATCCTTCAGAATTTCGGATCAAAAATAATTCTCGAAACCACATGCTATTCTAAGTAATTTATGCATTTTATTTAAATAAAATTTGAATTTACTTCACTTGTCTGAAATATCAAAATTTTATTATGATATTATCTAAAAAAATTTCTGTTCGATATTAGTTTATTACCATGATTTTGGTTGTACCCAGAGCGAACATGGAAACTAACTGGTTATAAAAGTAGAGGGAAATTACCGATTGACTTGATCTATAAATAAATAATTAAATTGTATTTTGCTTTAGCAAAAGTAATTCGATTTCCATAACACTGATCTCTTGCTTTATTTGGAATTTATATTCATTAAATCATCAGTCAATTTTCATTGTTTTTCTGATTATTTTATCACATAATAAATTTGATGTCGTATTTATTCTTTTTTCGTGTCCTGTTATATTTGTTGAAATAAACAATCTAATGCAACGAGAAAATATTTAGTTACATTGACATGTGAAATGGTTTCTGATACAATCAAATAAACATTTGAATTTTTGTAGATAAGTATTGATTATAAACGAACACGATTATAAGATTCGGCAATAAGCTTGGGTAAAATAAGTAACATGGATTTTAAAAATTTATAAGTTATTTAAATATATTAAAAACATCTGTTTTGGTCTCATAAGGGTATTATGCATTTTCAGTTGCTGTAACCTGGGTGTGAAGTGGAAGAGATCACAAAAATAAATTGAAAAAGTGCTCAGCTTTTGCAAACTGAAATAAAGTCATTATTCATCAGAATAATGAACAACCGATAACACAAAGACAGTACAGAACATTATCGACTTAAGCTGCAACCCTTCCTCATACCTTTTGCAGTCGAAACATTGAACCTTATGACTATCATCTGTTTCGGGAAATCTTTTATTCAGGAATAAATTACTTATGAAGCTGTAATTATTTATATCTAATTTCTCTTCATTGCAAAACACTAAATTTGCATGTCATTATGAATTGACCGTTTTTTGTAATAAATGTAACTTGTCGATCTAATAATACAATTTTTCAATTCCCATCTGAATAAATATCTGAATAAATATATTCTTGTACGTACAAAATCTTAAACTTAACTTTTTTTTAACATTTTCCTATTTAGAATTTCAATTATAACTTTAAAATTCAGTATTATCCAATCATTCTATTAACTTTATTTTGACTTAGTTTTTCCAGACTTTTTTATATCTTTCAATTAGAAATACTCTTTCTTCATCAAAGGTTAAACAAATTTTAATTTTTTGTAAAAGCTTTTTAAAAATTTACTATTAATATTCTAAACCGTTTGAAACCTTTAATTCTATCAATTTTTTAAATACGGACTAACCTTATTATATATATTATCAAGAAAAAATAAAAATCAAACAAATTTGTATTATAAAAATGGTACAAATCTCTAATCAATCATGAACGACTGACAAGACATGCTTGAATTACCCCAAACGTCGATGAAAGCATCCAATCATTGTTTGGTCGTTCCTTTTCCGCACGAGAAACTATTTCTGCTGTCAATCCGACTTGAACATCACACTTCAAAACACGCAAAGCAGTCAGTGGAGCCGGGGTGAATCCTCGCAAGCTGTCTACGAAATTCGTATTTTGGGGCGACCACTGCAAATCGCCAACAAGTTTTCGGTAATTCAAGTCACCCTTGAAAATCAATAACGCCGAATTGCAAAGTTCACTGTAAAAGTCAGGATATATTCGGGACATGTGACAAAATGGATGGGGCGAAGTTAAAAACGGGTGACAGCGAACCGTTAGAGCACCATTGCCGTCACTGCTACCAATACAGCTGACTCTATCAAGATCATTTTGTGCCAATCGCGAAGCAATTCGTTGACCCAACCACTGGTTGAGTGGATGTGACGAAGACTGGCACAAATAATCGATTGTTTGTTCAAAATCACGCTTCGTCACATCCGACACGTACCAGGGCATAGATTTTACATACAATACCACTTTCGTTGCCAAACGAGACGATAATAGAAATTCCACCAAATGCAAATCGGCCAACAATTCACAGCCGCAATTGTCCAAGAAAATCGAAACAACAATTTCCTGTTGTCCTTTCATTTTTGTAAATAGCAATTCAAAAACATCTTGCACATTATCGATTAATAATTTTCCATTGTTATCTGCGACGATTCTGTCGGGGCTTAATGCCTTAACTTTGCTTCTGTCGTCTTCGATTGAAAGTGACAAATCGACCTCGTTGCTCCACAAACACATCTGAAAAACCGGACACAGAAAAATTGATTTTCTTTGAAATCGATGTCAAGATCAAAAAGAGAATGGAAAATTGGAGAGGAAAGAAAGAGTTTTGAAATGAGTATTTAAAATCAACTTTATAAAATCAGGTCGGGAAAAGAACGAGAAAAACCAATCAATAAAGAGACTGAACAATTTAAATCGATAATTTTATACATAAATAAAATTATCGGAAAATGGAAAATAAAATAAGAAAAAAACATTTCTGTGACCATGGGAGGAAGTAAATCAATCAAAAAAATTGTATCGATTTTTTTAAAATAATAATAAAAAATAATTAAACACTAAAACATTAAAATTGAAGAATAAAAAATTTAACTTTTGATTAATTAATTATTATTTTGTATTTTTGAAAATATCCAAAAGAAAAAAGGGAAAATCAATAATAGTATCTACCTGAAAAAAAATGAGAAATATAAAATTTTTATAAAAAAATCTGTGCTTTAGGTGAAAAATATTTTTAAATCAAATGAAAATTTTTGTATTTTGAAAAAAATTCAATTTTATTTTTAACGAAATATCAATGTTTTCATTATTATTATTATCATTTATAATTATTAATATTTTTTAAAATATATTTTATTAATTAATATCCTTAATATTATCGTTATTTTAATTACAAATTAAAATTCTAATTCTAAATGAGTCGATAAATCTGTGTAAATGTCTGGAAGAATTTTTAATTTATTTAATTATTCTTCAATCAATAAACTACTAAAATGAAAACAATGTTTATTTATCAAAAACGTGATCATTTTTCCAATGACGCAATAACATCGATTATAAATAAAAACAATTAGAAATTGCAAACTGTCTAATCGGTTATTTAATTTATTTAAGCTTTAATAAAAATTTCGATAATTTTCATTTCTTTTAATCGACATGTCATATTTTTGGTTTGAAACAACAAAACAACCAGATATTTATTGTTTAAAAATCACATATCTATAATCTAATCGAAAGTGGCATCCTTACTTCCCTCGTAGAGTTCTATGACCCGACTATAAATGAAACAACATAAATTAGAAACGAAAAAGACCAAAACAAATACGTGTTCAAAAAACTGGATTCTGATGATGACGAGAGGAAGAGAGTGGTAGAATTATGCACCAAAAGATAAAAGTGAAGCAGTGTTTCAAAATCACTTTTACAGTTTTAAAAAATGTGAAGGAAATCAATTGATTAATGTCAAAATAGTTAAATGTAATAACTTCATTACACACAAAAATCGATTAAATTCGTGTTGTTAATTTTGCTTTAATTGATCAAAAATATTTCTGAATAATATTACTGATATCATTATTATTAAACATAATTATTATTTATTAATTATTTCGTTAGATTTTTTTCATAAAAATTAAACAACATTATAATTTTTATATTAGTAAATATTGAATTATTGATAATAATTTGAAATATATGCTAAACGATCATTGTCTAATTGATTTTAATCAGTAAAAAAATGTCATCCAAATTTAAATATTTCCCAATATCGATTTGTACAACTTCTAATTTTTAATTCATTTTTCTATATTTATTAATTTTATTTTATTATTATATTCTATTTTTCTATAAATATTAACATAATAATTTGTTTTCAAAATCCAAAGAGTAAAGATTTTTAATAATTTACAAGAATCATATTTTGTAAATTATTGAAAATTTTTTGTTTATTTAAACTCTTCCCGTATTTTTATTTTATATTTTAAAAGGTACATATATTTTTAATTAAAAATTCTTCCAGATTTTTCTTCGATATATCTAAAATAATTCATAATAAAGGTAATAATAAATGATTGTAATTCATAAGAACTTAAACAAGTCAATGTCTGAATCAAGCCGTTCTTAAGTCCTCTTTTATTTCAATTTTGATGGAAAAATTTAAATTTAGGCTTCTAGCCAATCAAAATGACTAAGCAGGAAAAAGGTAAAAATTCGATATATTAAAATAAATATTTTGATCTTTCTCTCGTCACCTATACCAATAGCATTGAAAAATATTTTATCAAAAACAATGGAAAAATAAGTCGATAATGAAAAATATTCAAATAATAGAAAATCAAATTTAAAAATAAAACAAACTTTTAAAATCGTTTCAAAATAGGAAAATAATTGCAATTTGTTCTCAGTTTTGATGTTATCAGATTCAAGATTTGAGCAGATTTCAACGAGGAAGTCTGTGAGATATTGCTGAATGACAACGGCTTTTTGCAAAAGTTCCTCTTTCTCAAAACCAAATTGATCCAAGTCACGCAGCCCACTGTAGGAACCCATAGCTGATTATGAAATACAATCAATGTATAAAACCTTTTCAAAATGGCTTCGTATATTCGTCGGTACATGTAACACTCTCCAAATAAAAAGGAACATTTGAACCAAGATACCTCGTCATTGGAAATACCCGATTCAATTAGTCGACGTTTTTCTTCCAGAATGGCTTCATTCCACATATTTTCATCACCAAAGCCGCAATTGTCGAAAGCAGTCAATGTTTTGTCTGTCGTTAATTCATGCCTCAATCGTGACATTTCGGCAGTTATAAATTTCAAATCGTCGACTTTGTCCTATTCGTGGTCGTAAAAAGAAGTATATACAATAAGATATTTTTACAGATCCCATTTTATCTGTAATCAATTTTTTATTTCTATATAGAGAATCGACAGTTCTTGCTATTATTACAGGTAGTCTGTCTTTGAATGTATAATAAGCAAATGAACTAAAAAAATTAATTTATAATAGAATATCATATTTGTTACGTACTTCACATAAAATGGAGATAATGGAGGAGGAATATCAAACATTGGTATAATGAAAAATATATATGTATCAATAAAATTTAAAGAAAAATAAAAGTAAAATATGAAATTCAAATTGAAATGAAATTGAAATGACATATTTAAACAATATCTAAATAACTAATATGTCGACTGATTGTTTATGATATTTGAGATAGTATATAAATTTCATAAAATTGCATTGTGACTAAACATTATTTTTGTTAAGAAATATTTGATTTTTTAAATATTAAAAACTGAATATTTAATTTGATTAACTAATTAACAGTTTTATGGATCGTAAAATACATCTAAGATAGTTAAGAATTCCTAAAATAGACCATTTGAAAAAGCAAAATAAATTGTTAGAAAATTAATAAATGTTGAAATATTTAAAATTTTGCATGATTATGAGCTTATAGGGAAATCTTAATTGTTTCAATATTAATACTTTATCCTTAGAAAGTTTTTATTATATTACATTCGATATAGTCACCAAACATGACATCAAAATTTTTAAAGTTGCTTATAGGAAAATATTGCATATATCAAAATTGGTATATGAAAAAAATCGTAAATCACTGTAGTAAAGAAAGAATAAATGCAAAACCAAAGATTATTTATAGTTTTAGATTTTTATAAACCGCTTTTTCTGGAATTCTTCTAAGAAAAATATTTTCTTGAGCTAGAAAGTTTGCCCTCTCCGACCACTCTATTGCTACATTAAAGAAATCAACCACGTTAGGTATGTCTGATTTATTAAAATTAACATCATTACGGTTTTCATCGAAGACTTCTTCGTAGCCACCATCTTCTTAAAGTCTTCTATGCTTTTTCCTGTAACTGATTCCATAAAAACAGGTGTAGTCGCAAAGTTTTGTGGAACATAGTGCATTTATAATGGTTACTTTTTTCTTAATAATAATTAATTATAGTATTTTTTTTACTTTTTATACAATGCCGTCCATATGTTTTGGGCCACCCTGTAAATATCGAAATAATTGTAGATTACGAATTATATTAAAAGTCTTATGATTTGAACTATGTTAATTTAGAAATAGGTTTATGTTAGCTTTAAACTCATTAAAAAATTATTTTAAAAAATTATTGTATAATTATTAAAATAGATTTGTTATGTTAAGGCGTTTTTTAA